>KK113269.1:327590-400543 GCA_000611955.2 Stegodyphus mimosarum | reverse complement strand
TATAGTACAGTATACTTCCAATTTCTATTTCCGATCTAATTAAAGCTATTACTTCCTGCTGGTGGATATGTATATGCTACAAACATTCCGAAATCTGACTTATTTTTTATTTCCATAAAAGTGCTCATAGACGAAACAAAAACAAGCCATACTCGGGAAAGCTCACAGAAGCATAATAAACAACTCCGTTTTATTTCCATCCCATGTATCCGTATAAATGCGCCTGATGAGAAGGACCTCGAGGCAGCGGTTGCCTGTTTCTTTGTCATGCCGTCTTTTGTGCATAAACAGCAGGCTTCTCTGTGTTAGAGCTCACTAATGGGCTGTCAGGAACAGGCCTCTGCCAACCCAGGCGACGGTCACAGTTGGTCTTTTTCCCCCGTATTCGTTTTCCTAGCCACCACCATTCGGGAGGAGTGTTCATCAAGATTGTTTATATTTATGCAATAGATCCCCCCCCCACAAGTCCCGGTGAGCCCCGACGAAAAGCAAAAAGGAAATTAATGTGGATCATGTTGCTAAAGACGATGTTTTTAACATTTTGTTTGGGTCTTGAATTTCCCAACTCGTGATTGAGATTTGTGAATTTTGTGAGTTTATTTTTGTGATGAAGTTCTTGTACTTTTGAAAACAAACCGAAGAAGATCTCCACTGGCGTGATATGTTTTTCACGGATGTTTTTCAGTATCTGAAATCGGAAATGATATTTTTTCCCTGCTTTTAAATGCTGTATTACTTGTGTTTATTTGATACTTCAGTTGGAGGAGAGTATTGTTTAAAGCAAGACTGCTTTTTTACTCGTTTATTTATCACACATTTATATTTTATTTTATTTATTAAACCAATTATTCCTTTAGATAATATAATAGCAGCCAAATTGTGAGTTAATTAATATCTCCCTTCTCTTTCAAATTATCTCTGAAGATGAATCTGCTTTTTCAGTTGGTAATACAAAACTGTGCGAGTGAATTCATGTGTAATGAATATAAGGTCAATATTTTAAATGAAATTTACCATCATGTTCCTCGAACACAGCTTAATGATCCTGACAGTGTAACATAATACACTGTACTGTTAAAAAGACTGTAATTAGCAGGAAGTGCAATTAACAAGAGTATGTGAAATGGTCAGCAACATGTTCAGATATATCACAGTGTCAAAAATAATTCTGCTGAGATAAGGACCAAAAATTTCCCCCTGTAAACATCACCACAGCTTTAAACTTTCTCTGCAGGGCCGTATTCATCCATAAGTGAACGAACCCACGTGCTCTGGCCTCCAACAGTACTAATCGACATTAACGCGCTGGGACATCTTTACCTGATGCATAGTGTACAAATGAGTACTTCGTAAATTTCGCATATAGACAGAGAAACTCCTGTAGCGGTTGTAAGCTCATTACCTCTTCAATCTCCTTAAGATTGAAGATATGGTATTCGGGCGCTTTATTCTTTTAATTTCATTAGAACTGCTGCAGTGTTATTGATCAGTACGTGAGTGTTACCACGAGTAGGTTTCAGAGGGTTTTCAATCGTCTCTGGTTATTCATAGTAGTCGGAGTAAAAACACTCCTTACCCTTACTGCCCATAGGCACAGGTCACTGAGGTAAAAGTAAAAGATGTTCTCCTCCCACTACGGTTGACGCGGTGCTGTCAAACTTTGGGTAGCCAAAATGAGTGTGTTTTGTTTACATCCAAAGGATGTTGATAGCGGTTTGGTGGTATTTCCATATAGGACAGTTCCGTACAAATCGAAAAGCTGAAACACTTCTGCCTGAAAGAAACATTCATTGTTGGATGGGTAGTAAAAATATGTATAGTCGCATATCCGTACAAATCACATCTTGGTTATGATATGTCTGAAAGTGATAAATATCTTAACGTGCCTTAATATTTTAAAGGTCAGTTTCCTTATAACTAAAGGGTATAAGCATGAAAATTTGTATACTCCTTTCGATGCTGTTGATAGTGTATCTGCCACTTTTATTTTATATTCCAAATATCAAAATGTTTTAAATAAAATATATTTTTGCGTCATCTTCGTAATACTGTAATATGCACTTTTCAGAAATTTGTATACAGGGGGCATAATAGTTCATTTTAAATTCATCATTTTATTGTTATGCAATTGCAAAATAATCACTTTGAGTTTATATATCTTAACTGAAAATGTAATTATCTTGAAATCCTGTAATCCTTGTTAAAATTAATAAATAAATAAATATATACTCTGATAAGTCAACTTTTCCTACATTTGTAACCATATATTTGTGTACCATTATATACAGAAACATCTGCATAATACGGCGGAAATGCCATGTGCGGTCAAGGTGGTATGAGCATGTAAACGTGCCACTTCATCATGATAGCTTGTAGAGTCATTAGGTTTATTTCGAAGCAGGAGTTGTGAAAAATGAGCAACGCCTTCGCCAGAAATCGAACCACGGACCTCTCGGTTACGCGTCGAGCGTGCTGACCATGCAAAGGCATGCAAAGAAGGCGGGAGAAATACCTTATATACTCCCCTTTTTAAAGGGCGACTGGCATTTGGGGGACCCAATCGCCAAATCCCGATGGTGGAAAATCATTATCCACCATGTTTTGTTTAGTTCGGGGGCCACTTGTAGCGTAATTAGGTTTATTTCGAAGCAGGAGATGTAAAAAGTGAGCAAAGCCTTCACCGGGAATCGAATCACGGAGCTCTCGGTTACGCGTCTAGCGTACTAACTACTACACCACGAAGGTATGCGAAGGAGAAATACCTTATGTGCTTATTAAAATTATGGAAATAGAGTGATCCACGGAGTTGAAAACCTTAGTGTACTCCGTCTTAGGAAGTCCTATCACGAATGACATTTTGAACTGAGATCAATTAGTTGTTTTAGATCAATTAGCTGTGTCAGGTCTGAGTGTTCTGTGCATACTTTTGGAGAACATATTCGTGAAGTTGTTAAAATCCTGATCTTGAACAGGGAGCTGAATGCAGCTATGTTCCGTGGAAGTGGTAGAATAACTGCACGCAAGGAGGGTATTAAAATGATCCTTTTATTAAACTAATATTTACAGCCACTTCCCAACTCGGAACGGATAACGGAAAATAATGACCGCACTTGGGTCTAAACTGAACAATAAAATAATTTAAAATAAAGTGAGTAGAAATTAAGTAGTCGTTGTTCACAGAGCTAAAAACGCGAGATTGGCCCCTATGCTAGACTATCAATGGTGCGTAGGTGGACGTCGAACAGAGCCGCAGTGATCTGAGACTAAAAGCTCTCTCAGACCGAGAAGTTTCTTGCTAACCTTTTAAATACAAAACTTGGCTCCAAATTAGCATAAAACTGAAACGCTCGCTCATTCTAACGGGAAGTTGAAATAAGAACTTGCAGGAAAGAGAAAATTAACATAAAACTTTGTTAGTTTAGACTAAAACCTTACAGCTGTTTCAAGAAATAAAGTAATGTTGCTATGCAAAGTAAGGCAATCGAGAGTGCAATGTGATGAAAATGAGGCTGTAGAGCCATTAGGATTTTTGATGCAAAAGACGTGAAAAAGTGCTGTGTCTTTCCTGGGATTCGAACTCCAGACCACCAGAAGACGTGTCGAGTATGCTTCCAGTTACACCACGAAGGCATATGAAAAAGAGAAAGGAAGTACCTTATAAGGTTAATGTTTAAATGTGCAATGGTTAGTTTTTAGATGTTATGTTGTCAGAGAACTATGAAATTAGGTAAAATTGACGAGAAGGGGTGTTGAATGCTCTGCCAAAATATATTTATTAGGAAATTTGAATTTGATTGTGAATGTATTCAAAAACGTGTTTTAAGTCAAAAGATTGCAACTTGATGACTAAACGAAAATGTAAAATTATGCATGTTAGAATATTTACAATTCGCACATAGATCAGGCTAAGTTTTTAAATAGGGTAAAACATCCAAGGAAAATATGATAAGGATGCCTTCATGGATGACTTTCGAAGGAAAAACTGGCCAATTTAATTGCATATTAAAATTAATTCATGGAAATTTCATTCAATTTATATTTACACATATTTATGTAAAAATTCTGATACATGATAAATTATTATAAATTACTTTATTAAAAAACGTAATGATTGCTCAAAAAGTAAAGATTTATACATGTTGAAAATAAAAAATATTAAATATGTATGAGTATTTATACATGTTCTTGTAAAACGCGTGCACTTGCCTTTAACTAAATACGCAAATATTTGTTATATTATGTATAAATATATTTGGAAATAAGGGATTTATTCATTCATTAAACTCCTGGGAATGTTAATGTGAGTAAATCAAGTTGCTAAATATATTTAAATTTATATAATGATTCTAAATATCATCTAATCATATAATGATGTTAACATTTAGTTGTAAAGATAAATTGAAATTCTGTAGGGAGATATATTTATAAAATATATTTATAAAACTATGTAACAGTCTGTTAAAAGACGTTGTAAAGTACAATTTATGTGATGAGCATTTAAGCAAGCAATAAAGTAGAAATTTTAGAAGGGGTATTGTTGAAATCAAGGGTAAAAAATTATTAAGTATTAAAATAATGACTTCTTGCATTTTATAATAATTCAGTTACAAGTAACAAATAATATAAACGAAGTCACTTTTTTTAATACCTTTCAGAAATACTCATCGAAAGTTAAGTACGTGGAGATCAGAAATCAAAGCAATATTTAACATATTTCACTGTTTAAATAAAAGGCAGTCTAATTTGAAACGAACCAAACACAGCATTAAATGTAGACTATTGTTTTAAAAGAGGGCTTAGAAGCTGCAAATCATGTCATATTTGAGAAAATATTTCAGAAAATCTGTAACTAGAAAAGAAATAACGCGTGAGATTTTAATATTAATATTAATAAGCTTTGATTTTAATTTTTGTAAATAATTTTTGTAAATTTGTTTTAACCAAATGAAAATCGAAATACCTTAAAATTTATTTCTAGTGTAGAAATCGAAAACTTGTGAAAACTCTTCATTCAAATTAAAACTTTCTGGGAAAAGGATAGCATTTAATTCCATTCAGAATGAAATGTTGTTTAAAAAGTGTATTCTTTCACGTACTTAGGACTCTGACATATTTTAGAGAAAGAAAATAAGTCCATTTACGAATACTCATATACATACACTCGTATACACTTACATTTATGAAGAAATATAAAATATTTACCTTCGATCTTGTCAAAACATTGATCTTAATTAAGCACTGAATATTTTGGTCACCAAGAGGGGTATGTCACTGCTTCAAGGCAAAATCAGTTCGGACCTCTCTTCTATTTCCCATCACAATGCCATCGATCCCTATCTATAAATGCAAAGCAATTAAGGTAGTTCATGTATGGGCCTTGTCCCGAGAGGAGCTGTGTCAGTTCTGATATGTCGCGATTAAGCTTTGCACTTGTTTTATTACGTACTTGTAGTTGCATAATCTTCTTCCTGTGTATACCTCGTTCTGCTGCTTTGCCATTGTTCCATAAGCTTTATTTTTATAGCTGTCTTTATATGGGAACTTGAACACTGTACGTATTATGATATTATGTTAGTATTTGTATACAGTAGTTATAGCTATTGTTCGCGCAATTGCGTGGGTTTTTCGCTATTGGCCAGTAACTTCTGTATGTGTTAAACTTTGAGCAATTTCGGCCTTCTATCCTCTAGAAGAGATAGCAGTATCCTTGAAATGTCTCTAATTTTATTTTAGCTCTACATTTGCATAGCTTTCATGCTACAGACTGAATTCATGTATATTTTTGTGATATGTCCAAATTTGATATTAAATGGCGCGTGAACTGTCCGCAAGTTATATCGTTACATATACGTCGTTCTGAGATTCCGTGTTGTCATGGTTTGTCTCTTACTAAATTTTAATAAAACACCAGTATATTCCATTCTTACACCACACACATTATTAAGAGAAAGACAATGTTGAGTTGAATTCACATATTACTTCCATATACTTTGGCAGTCGTGATTGTCCAGTCTGCAAGAGCTCGTTTCTGTAGAATAGACAGAAATGAAGGACTGGGCAAAATGTAATGTATTTTCGGTACATATGAGATTATTTTGCATGAATGCCCTACTGTTTTCCCCCTTCCTCGCCTGTAAAACATTTTGAAAAACATAGAGGCATATTATACTTGACACGGGCCTTGGCGATAGTTTATAACATCCAAGAATAACACAACGCTGCCGAATTCTAATCGCTAGGGAATCAAAATTAATAAAGTGGTGTTCAAGCAAGTAGAACAGGCTCTGGTTTCATCTTTAAAACATTCCTTTAAATACGTCCTTCCTTCTCTACCTAATTTGAATATCTCTCATGCTAGAAATTTGCATTATTGCAGGGAAATGAAACGAGGGTTGATCGTTATAACTCTATAGCATAATAAAAACCATAAAAACGCCCATATAAAAACAGTATTTTCTTCTGAATTTTGAATGTTTGGTAAAAAATCGTTTGCAAATATTCTATTGTTTCTGAGTCTTATCACCATTGTTTGTAAATTTTCTGTTGTAAAATCATAAGTTTTTTTTTAAAAAGGAAATATATCGGTAGATGCAGCAAGTAACCTTTCAGTCTGTGCATTTACTTTAACTTCATTTATGTTATAAAATTTAAGTTCTACAGTTAAAATAAATAGACAGAATTTATTTAGAGTGAAAACTTCTAGATTTCATTATTTATTTTGATTTTATTACTAAGAGAATTTTATAAATATTTCTAAGGGATAGTGTAGTTTATAAAAAAAATTAGAATTAAAAAAATCTTTAATTGGCTCCTGTTTGTCGAAATGCAAGTATCGAAGACACTGACTTAAATTATGCATGCTTGAATTTTCAGTGACAAGCTTATGTCTTCAGTTTTTCACTTTCTTTCAGTTTTGGAGGCTGTTCAGAAATATGACGTCGCTGTCTAGAAATTTCAGGATGTTGTCGCTAAACATAGTACCGATGAGTTGTTTAATTTTGAAATAATCTGAATGGATTTTTGAATCGAAATTTTTTATATGATTACTTTGCAGAGCTGATGAATCTTGTAATATTTTTTTTCTTTTTCTGCACTGTTTTTCCTCCGATGTATCACTTTCATCTTTTAACATATTTTGTGCAAATTAATGCATTCTTGCTCAGTGACGTCATTTTGAACTCAAAGAGAATTTGCTCAGGAATCTTAGAAATTTCTATTTGCACAATCATAGTAGACATCCCAGTTTACCAATATAAACAAAATTGTCTTTTGCTCATTTCCATTATCATAGCTCCGTACTCAACAGTTGATGACATCATGTTCTAACAGACTGTAGGCTGTAAGTTGATGCTGATGGATTACTACTCTTAACGATGTTCCCTGATTTTTCTCGTTTCAAAAATGTTTGATTACGTAATAGGATTCGAATCTCTAGGTGACCCCCTTCAAAATGCCACTTTTTTAACCTCCGTTGATAATGGATAAAATGTTTGATTTAAATTATGTATGCTTGAGTTTTTAGTGACAAGGTTATATTTTTAGTTTTCCACTTTCTGTCAGTTTTGGAAGCTGTCCAGAAATATGATACCGCTGCTTTGAAATTACAGGATCTTCTCTAATGTTTGAAAGTTCTGAGGAGACTAGTTAATTGAATATGATGGTTTTCTTTATTTTAACGTTGAGTTTGTTGAAGTTTCTTGGTGAAAGAAATTTCCTAGTTAATTGATGCCTGGACGGGTTGTGCTGGTAAATAAATTCCGGGACTAATCTTCATATTTTAATACGCAGAGTAAGAATATGTAATTCTGTAAAAATTTGATGTTAGGAAAGTTAGCCTTTATTTAGATTATCTTATCCGTTTATTCGGGTATAAGTACGATAACAAGGGTAATAATTTCATTTTGGCAGGAATTACAGTGAATAAATGCACGAATGTTCCCGGTTTTTTCGAGATTTCATGAAAACCAAATTTTTCCCTAATTATCAAATCAGTTCCAAATATCAGCTGATTTTTCTCTTTCTATTTAATATCCATTATAATTGAGGGATTACTTTTTATATTTTGATCACTTATAAATAATTAGGTGTTATACTAGATAAAACTTTAAAGCTTCCATAATGTGGAATATACTTCGCAAAAAAACTAATGCCTCATTTATGACAATTTATGGCCTTACAGGCAGGAGATCTAAACTGAATTACTGGGATAAAAGAACTTTTTCTTATTGTTAATTAGGCCATTTCTGTTTTATTTTTTCCTTAAGGAGCAAATGCGCTAAAGTCCGTTAGACGGAAAATTTATATTTCCAAAAAGAAGTGCATATTAAATGCGCCTGGGTTTACACGAAATGCACAGAGCTATAGGGACCTTAAAATCATCACACATGACTGCATACTAACTACTTCATACAACGGTTTTTCCAAAATTGTTGTAGCTGTGACTTATCTCACTTGTCTGACAGTAATATCAGAACAAGTCCACGAAATTCATCGTGTCAAGGAGTGCAAGACTGCGCAAAAACCATACAGGTGACAGTACAACTTTTCTCAGTTCCGCCCCAATTTTGATCGAGAGCACCCCGAGGAGTCGGACCCGAAGATCTCCCACTCCTCTACCCTACCTCCGACCTCTTGAGAGGACTTTCGGCTCGCCGCATATATAGGTTGTCCCCGTGCCATACACACACTACACATTTACAAACATCCATGCGTTCTACGGGATTCGAACCCGGCTCTTCAGTACGGTTGTCAGCATCGCTAACCATTATTCCGGTGGCACAGACTGAAGTATTTAGCAAATGTTACATTTTATTGCCCTTAAACCGTTTAGAAAATATATATAATTTATATGTCAGCCAATGTAGTCTCATTTGGAAAAAGACATGCGCAAAGTTAATAGATAAAGCAAATTACAAAAGAATGAGATATCACTATCCCGGTTGGGCGGCTTTCAGAAAGTAATTTCCCAATTGGTGGAAGACGATCCATCCGTTCAAACTTTATACAAAGGCCTCACAGGTTTCACTGTAATATTTGATGGTAAAACCTTTTTCTTTATCTTAATTTATTTATTTTGATTGTATAATCGTGCCTCGTTTTCATATTAAACTATATATTTCACTTATTCCCATTTATCCAAGAATTATTTTATGTCTACTTTGAATTCATTCATATGTCCTCTGAATATTAAGTTTCAGTGCTCGAAATATGTTTAGCTAATTTATCGTATCACACATCATCAGTAGTTTGACTTCCCACAACTCTATCACACTTATCGAACGCAATTGGAGGGCTTGCAGCAAGAAGGGTCCAGCTCCACGTTTTTAAATTTTCGGAAAATTAAAAAGAAAATTCAAAAATTCATTTTTTAACTTATGTTCTAAACGTTTGTCCTCATTAAAAGTGCTAGTAAAATGATTTGTTACTTCTACTTCAATGGCCTTTTACTCCAGTGCAAAGAACGATTTTTTTAGCAAAAAAGACCCATGAAAATCTACGAAAGTGGACCTGGGCTCTTCTTGCTGCAAGCCCTTCAATTAAGATATCTCATGCTTTGCTTGAGTATTCAGTAGCGGAAAGAGACTTAGCTAGACGAAAGCCGCATTAGCTGTATCTGTGGTCACCACTTAGCAAGGTGGCTAGCTGAGAATTTCTCCGCTCGCTTTTCTGAGATTTTTTTTAAATTCATCTTCGGCTAGCAAGTGCTTTTATTTTCACATTTTAAACGCTCTGCACAATTTAAATTTCGTAGCAAGTGTTTTATGCGAAGTCCATCTGATGATTACTAGCAGATGCTTTTTTGAGCAGCAAGCCAAATATACAAAGAAGATCCAAATATTGCCACAGTTTCATTTTTACGCTGCAATTTAGCAATATTTCCTTCTTCAATACTGTATGATAGAAATTATCAATATAATTGCAAATATATTTGCAATTAAATTTATAAATACTTTTAAACTGTGTTTGTCGTTGTAAGCATCGCTCGTTTCTTGTCTGTTTTGTATGCATTGAAATCAATAATTAATTATTGATAGTTGAAGAATTAAATTAAAGGAAAACGATGGTTCATGAGATTTACGTGGGGAACTGAGTATAAGCAAATTGTGCACAGATCGTTCTAATATGTTTAAATAAAGAGAAAAGGCTCAGATGGTAGAAATGGCGTATTGGGGGGTCATTTTTTTATTGGCAACTGACTTTTTTAAATTCGAAAACATTGTTATCACACTTTCAAGAGTAGAATATAAACGGAGAACGGCGAACAAGCCGATCTAAAACCGAATCACGGTCACTGTTTTTTCGATATTCGTGAATTATGTATCATAGATTGATTTCCTCAGAGCAATCAATTTTAATACATTAATACTATGTTAAAGATATACTTATTACGTGAATACCTTGATGGTTAATGCATGCAATTAGAAGCGGTTAGAAGGAAGTGGATTTTGCATTGTAATGATGTGACATCGTAGCGTGTGTTAAGCATTAGTGAATTCTTATCTCATGATTCAATCATTTTTCACGAACATGCTTCTCATTTCTCTGATATAGCGAGATAGGACATTTTTCTGTTTCCAGAATCCAAAATGGTATGGATATGCAGCAACTGAATAACCGGAAGAAAGCATCGGGACCTAAACGGCGAAGCAGTTGGTAAGACCTATCAGGAATAGTTTTCAGAACAGATTCTGCTGCATTCTTTCTACCGATGGAAACTACGATAAAAAGCATACTAATAAGAAAGGGAAATCCTTTCAAAGATGTCATACTGATATATCTGAATAATATCAAATGCAATTTTTGCGTTCCTTTTCGCAAACGCGTTGCGCAGGCAAAGCGCAGGCAGGATGTCTGACAGCAGCTGTTAAGCCAATCTACCAACTACTTGCAACCGACTGTTCGCCCATATTAGAAGTTTATAAATTTAAGAATTCGTGAACACCTCTCATGCGGTTTGCATATAATCGGAATTTTCATGGTACTTTGTTTAAATTTTAAATAAAGTTCTAATAACCTCAGAACCCCAAGGCTTCGTAGATCTTGGTTTAACAAATATTGATACGTATGATATCCTTAAATTATCCGAATTCCTACTACTCTCCACCTATTTAGAGGATCTAGCAACATGATCAAGAACAGTACATGTTACGAAGAAGGAAAAAATAATTAGAAGGACTTACTTCATCATGCATGTAAAAATAAAACTTTTCAACCAAAAAAAATATTTTTTTTTTTTTTTTTTGTAATACGTTCTTAAAATATAACAAGCATCTTAAAATTCAGAGTATGTTGAAAATTATAAAAGGTATGAAAACAATTCTGTGTAAAATTAAATAGAATATTACAAATTAGAAACGTGAAGTATTAAAAGTTACATTAAAAAATGCATTATTATGAGCAGAATGTATAATAAATAAGTATAAATTAAGAGTTCACATGAAACAATAAAGAATAAAAATTTCAAAATAAAATTAAGTAAAATGATTTTTTTGGAAGACAGGAAGTTTTATTTTTTTCTACATCTGACAAAGTAAGTCCTTTTAATTATTATTTTCTTTCTCGTAACATATACTGATTCTAGAAACGAGCATTGGATGATGTAGTCAATAAACTTAAGAAATTTTCAAAATGTCTAATTTTGATTTTAGTCAATCGAGGGCACCATGAGCATTTCTTCCAAACTAAGGTGTTGTAGGCAGCAAAAATCCCCTTAATTCGTTGCAAATTTTGAAAAGCTAAATTCAAATGTGAAACCAAAACTAAAAGAAGCAAGAAGTCTATAATTCATCTTAACCAGCAGCCTTAAAACAACTCACCTTCGCTCGCGATGTCATTGGCCACACCCTCTAATGTGATGTCACTGATGACGCAGCACGCTGCCAACACCACCGAGATTTAAGTGCCAAATCACACCCCTGACCCTCTGATGCAAATAATTATATTTTCAGCCACTTTACCACTAGTTACTTCGTTTGTACACTTTTTTTATTTGCTTGCTGCATGTATCTGGTTATTCTGGCTACTTGGGGCGTCAGTAGATAGACGCCTCTGCACGTTTCCGGCTTTAATTAGCATATTCGTTTATTTTTAAGGAATTTTTAATCAGTAATTCGATACTAAGTACCATTTATCAAATTATTATTTAAATTTGTATATCATAGACTTGTCTGAATAAATGATGTTTCATGAAATACTGTAGAATACAAATCGGGTTGAAGATATCCTTCAGGTATAATAAGCTTATTATTTTGAATATTAGATTCTTGACTTAGTATTATTTTGTTGAAACATTTGACTTTTCTAATTAAAATTGAGATCATTAGAAGCTTACGTAAATGAACAGAAATTTATTTAGAAATGATTTTCAAGCGAGATAGCGCTGTTTGATAAAATGGATTAGGAATTATTGTTGCAAAATATTAAAAAAAAATTTTGAAACATATTTCGATATTTGAAAGTATGACGGGGATGTTGTTCATGAGATCATTTATACCATTTACTGATTGAAAACGCCCCGTCCAGCGTCTTGTATGCAGATCAGCGTCATGCTTCATTAGAATTACCGAAATGAATTTCCTGATGTAGTATTCTATTTGTACATGTATGTAATGCAATTTCGAAGCGCTGATCTTCCGTTAAATTCTTCAACGCAGTTAATTAATTAGCACTCTGATTAAAATTAATTCAAGATTTATCCTTTCATTTGAATGCAGGCTGTTGAGATTGTTCTTAAAAATGCCGATCGAAACATTTGATAAATTAGTTGGAGATAATTTACTGACATTTCTGTTATTTAAAACTCAAACATTTTTGAAACCCATGCATGGTTGTTCCTTCAAAGGAAACTGTGGCTAAAACATTTTTGTCTTAAAATATTAGCACCACTGAGCTGTCTAATTAAGGTAGGTTCAAGACACCTGCATTAATTATATTTATCTCTCGTTCAGAATTAATTCTGCTGAGAATAAAATTAATTCGTAGAGAAATTATGATATGAGTAAATATATTTTATAATTTAAAACTGAAATTATCTATAGATTATTAACCTTTTGGCTTGCTGTTTTTCTGTGTATACAGTATGCTTGATTTGGTAACTGGAGTTAACAGTTAACAATTTTAGATATTTTTATTACATATACTGTATAAGTACTTACTGAGGTGCTTAAATACGTCTTTTAATTTGTTTTAATAAAGAAGTTTTTAAAATATGTTTAAATAATTAGGATTTTACTGAAAGTAAACTATTTTCAGAGCTGCGTAAGTGTTTCAAAGCTCTTTCTATGCCATTCTGAAATCGGGGAAATCGAGCACTGTACTTGTGGTTTGTAAAACTTCTTTGAGAATTAAAATGTTAAGTTCAAATTCTGAACTTTCTTCTAATCAAATGTATCTATACATTCAAAAGGTTATACTGTGGTCGAAATACTTTCTTCCGTCATTTTCATGCATGACGAAAATCGCTATAAACTGTCAGGCGTAATTTAGATTCTAAATTTTCGTTTTCTAAATAAATACCAGCTTTTTTTTCTCTTCTTGGAAATGTAAGATGGAGAAGACCTTGTTGAGAAGAAGATGAATTTAAGTTGACTTTAGCGAATATCCGTTTTGCGCTGTTGATTTAGACGAGTTCGTCTTCACAGCGGAATGAATATATTATGCCAAACATATTTATCAGAATAATATTGTGATGCAGTGTACTAGTTCCTCAGTAAAGAAGCTAAACTTGAGGAGATAAAATTCGAAATATCAAAAATCCAATCAAGTATTCAAAAATGTTGGGCCTTTTTTAAAGCAGGAAATACAAAAATAAGTTGTGTTCTTACTGGGATTCGAGCCACTTATCTTTCTTCTGGTAGCTGAACGTACTACCACTTACACCTCGAAAGCAAGCACGGGGAATGAAATAATTCTTGATAAGCACTTTGCACGTTTCTGTTTAATTCAGTCCAGAAAACTGAACCATCATTTGAGTATGATCTCTGTTCTTTTGTTTTTAAAGAATTACGATCGAAATAGTTTTTATGAAATTCAGACGAGAAAAGTACGATATCGCTTTCCGGTCTTAACACATATCTGTTTCTCGGAAATAGTTAAATATTACTGTATGGTACGATTTCGAAGAATGCGAAAACATTTCTCAATCAGAATCTTGAATTCGACATTTTTCGTTGATGTTATAAGACTTTTTTTAACTTCCCTAGGTATACGAAAATAAATCTTTTCTTATTTATCTTTCGAGGATGCCATTCTTTCATATTTATTTCAAACAGTTTGACAATTTCGCAATATTCTTTCGCTTTGGAAATAAATGTTAGAATTATTATTTTTAAATTTTGTAAATCAAACTAAAAATTTGTGTAAAGCAATACTTATTTAAACTGTAGATATGGACGTGTAGCTAGCTGTCAAGGGATCCTATAAATAAAATATTATTTTACTGTTTGTTTTAAATACCTTAAAGATTTCTCAAATTTTAGTTGAAATGGGCTTTTTCTTTACACCCACTTTATATCTTCTTGCATTGTCATTTACAGTAGTTTTAATTGCGAGTAATTCCGTAACATTTAATTTGTATGAATTTATAAGTAGGCTTCAGTGGCTTTTAGTCTTCGTACTCTGAAGCATAAATATCTTTGTCTTATAGTTTATTACTGTTATTGTGAAGGCTGCTGACGTATTGATACCAAGGATAATACCATCCAGCAACGGTCCTACAGAGAACTTCCGCCATCAGTTGTACATGGTTGGAGAAATTTTGGTGGCACGCCGCAAAAAAAACAATATTTTGCTTGTTAAAATGATGATCCTTATAGACTTTTCATTCTGATTTAAATCTGTTTGAAATCTTTGAGTTTTTCAATCAATTTATGAAAATTTTACGAAATATGAAATAGATAATAAAACAAATTCGAAATTCAAAATTTGGGTTTCCAGGTGCCCACGTTCCTTGGAGGATTACGTTATTCAAAATTGGATGGCTTTGCGTACCGTCGTCTTTTTTTTTTTTTTCAAAATGCTAGAAACATACATACATTCATGTAGATTCTTCATTATTTAATTTCTTTAAATATAATACAGAGCGATTATACTTGGTGGCAATAATTTTAAAAGTCATTCCTCGTTTATAGTGAAACATCACAAAATGACGTTTTGAGACAGTCCTTTTGGGCTAATAAGCCCAAAAAGGCTTTAAAAGTTTTCATCCTGAAGCAATATTATTGTCTGTTTCCAACAAACAGGTGGCTGCAGGCTCTTATACCTCTATTATTAGATTCTTCCATTCTCAAAATTTCTTAAAATGAGGTAAAACATTTTCTGAGGATACTATGATTACAAGAAAAAACTGTTTTCTAAATATAAAATTCTAACATTTTCTTACGCACCCTATAGATTCAAAAATTCAGTTATTGAAATGTTCATTTTACGAAGATGAGTTTAAAATCATTTCGTGCATACACTTGCAAAATTCGCTTAAAATTGGAGAATGTGCTTATTGACAGTAATCTGAAGTGGTATTAGGAAAATTTTGCTAGGGCAAATTTATTTAGGTTATAATAATGCGCCGAACAAAGATTAATTTACAAGTCAAACAACAAAAATCAGCATTATATTTGCAAATTTTCCAGGTCTAGTTTTGATGGTTTAACCGAACAATCTTCCTCAGCTGCCAAAATGCGAATGAAGGAGATAAGATATAGTGATAAGATAAAATAAGAATGGCTGGACAGGAGTTAAGCTACTGGCTACATCTATTGATGAAACGAGAAACTAAAACATAATTTTCTTAAAGGCTGAAGGTAAAGATGCATTGGAATTAGGGTCATTAACTAGAACAGAAAGATTTTTTTAAATGTGAAACGCCTCTAGAAAATCTAATTCACCAATAGAAGATGATTTTTGAATAACGTTGGCTGTAGAAAAATGGAAAGTGTGATTTTCGGCGCAACAGTGCTGGGCAACAGAGAACTTCTGTGTTTCCTTTTTCCTAACATATGCCTCACGTTATTTAACGCGAAATTTTAAGCCTTAGTTTGACCAATGTAAATTAAATCAAAATGGCAAGGGATCCTATAAATACTGCAGGAACTGATATCCGGAATGGGGTCCTTAAGTATTAAACTGGGAATTTTATTCAGAGCAGAATAAAACACCCCAAAATTTAAATTTCTGTAAAATATGTGCAATTTTATAGCTAAGTGATGGAAAGAAAGGAATGATAACAAATTCTTATAATCTCCTAAAACAAGAGTAAGCCTTTTGGTGTGTTGTCTGGGTGAAAATTTGCCTTCCACCACCTTTAAAAATCATGTCATCCGATTAAACAGATGTTAGCTTAATTTTATTCGTTTGTTTTCCCTGTGCTTCAAGTTTTCTTCTCCAAACTGGCTCTTGATCTTGAACTAAATTATTTAAAAGCAGTTGTTGTTGAATGAGGCTTTTCACCCAAAATTATTAACCAAGCAGTTCAAAAATTCTCATGTCAACACACCAAAAGACACACTCTTGTTTTAGGATATTATAAGAATTATGTTGTCATTCCCAAAAATTCATAAATTCCCATCTTTCCATACTTAAGGACTCCATTCCGGATATGAATTCCTGGGGTATTTATAGGATTCCTTGCAAAAAGGATTTCATTTGCATTGGTCAATCTAAGAGAGCCTTAAAATTTTCGCTTTAAAGAACATGACGCATATATTAGGAAAAAGGAAACACAAAAATCTTCTGTTACCCAGCAATGTTGGTCCGAAAATCACACTTTTCATTTTTCTGCAGCGAAAATTATTCAAAAAAAAAATCTTCCATCAGTGAATTAGATTTTCTAGAGACGTTTCACATTTAAAAATATTTCTGCTCTAGTTAACGACTCTAATTCCAGTTCATCTTTACCTTCAGCCTTTAAGGAAATTGTGTTTTAGTTTTCTTGTTTCATCAATAGATAGAACCAGTAACTTAACTCCTGTCCAGCCATTCTTATCTTATCTTATCACCATATCTCTTCTCGTTCATTTGCACTTTGGCAGCTGAGGCAGATGGTCCGATAAAACCATCGAAACTAGTCCTGGAAAATTTACAAATATAACGCTGATTTTTGTTGACTTCTAAATTAAGACAAATTAGTCAGTGTAAGGAAGTTCCTGTAATGACTGGGAGAAGGATTATGAGTGTAATGAGAATGGCAACTTTTGAATACATTTTGCTAAGCTATTTCGAGCAGATTTTTGTCAGATTAAGGGAAGTGCTTTAAAACTAAAACTAACAGTTTTCTTAATTGATGGTTCGCATAGGAGGAAATGACACTCGTTAACTTTGACCATGAAAGTAATAATTTTTTTCATTATATCGAATTTTACTCCGAAAAATTTGAAACATTTGGTATTTAACTTGTTGAATCATTATGAACACCTTACTAACTTTAATGTTTTTACTGATAGGACCTTGTAAAAATTAAATTTTATGTTTATTTAAACTATTAATACTGAAACTATTTTCGTGAAGTTCTGCATGATATTCTGAGAACTTATGTGCATGTCTGGAAGTAGTCGTAAAGAAATGACACCTATAGTTGCCTTTTGTCCATAAAGTACCTTTTATATACTACATTAATCATTCAATTAAATAGGATTAGATCTGAAAATTTCATGCCATTTCCAACCTAAGAGTAGACATGCGTTGTGAAAGAATTTCTGATGGAAATGGCTCATATTGACGTTATAAATTGGGTAAAATCTGAAACCACTTATTCAGCCTTTTCGTTCTATTGAATCTCAAGTCGAACTACCACTGCTGAGAGACTTAATTATTCACATTCTATGTCTTGTTTTGATTCGAATAATATCAAGCTGTTCTTTGGTAATGAAATTTCTGCTAATTGCTTCGTTGTCCATGATTGAACCGTAAAAAGTTTCCTATGTTTCATCTGTTGTCGCTGATATCTCTACAAAGGTGCACAGTTGAAAGCATTTTGAAAATTTTCGAGATTTTATATGTAATAAGCTAATAAATCAACTACTGTTAATTAGCTTAATTTTATTGTACTTTTAATTTATTTCTCTGAATTGTGATTTAAATTTAATTTTATTAAAAAATTCATAAACGTGAATTTTTTCTTGAAATGCAATGCATCTGTTACTTTTCTAGCCGAATGTTTTAAATACATTCAATCTTACTATGACAAAGTTCTCTATAATACCATAAATTTTGTGACTTACCTTATTCACGCAGCAGGAAAAGCGTTAGCTGAAATTACATGTTAAGACTAATCCTCACTTTTAAAACAGGAAATTTTAATGCAATCGAAGCCAGTATTAAATAAAGACACATTTGCGGAAATAGATTATTTTAAATTTCACCATCACTATCAGAGATGGATTATTTTGGAACTATGTGCGGTTTTTAGGCTCTGTCCAGATATTTTTATCTCCCTCTACAGACGTCTTAAAACAATTCCTCTCAGAGTATAGTTTCCTGAATACCATTTTTCCCAGGTGAATCCAATGAAAAATATTTGGTGACCTCTGAAGCAATACCTCTGTCTGAACAACCTATTTAAGAATATAATGGGAGTGAAGAGAAGACGAGCCTACCATCTCCGAGACGAAATGTATTTGTCACGAAAGAAGCGCGTGTGAAGACAGGCGTTACAGAAATAGAAAACCTTTCAGTCTCAGCAACTTTAAGTCAGGAAACTCCAAATAGAATTTTCCCATTAGAAATGCTTTTGGAAGAAAGGGTACTCTTGGAAAACTGCTCCTTTTTTGCAAAGTTCCGTCCTCCATTGCATAATACATGAAGTGGGCTTAGGGTAAAGTGAATCAGTTGAAATTCTGGATGACGAAAACATGAATACAAATGTGTATGTTTGTGTGGAGAAGTCTGATGTGACGGTAGGTGTGATGCAAGAGTTTAGATATTTTTCTCCTGATGTGTTAGGTAATCGGATTAGGTTGCTTTTCGTTGGTGTTAAAGGCTATTTCTTTCCTAGCGTCCTCAAGTGAACTGTCAGGATTGCGGATTTGGGACAGAGAAGTAACTGGTTTATTTTTAGTTTTTTAAACGACGAAAGCTTATGCAAAGCAGCACTTAAACGAAGTGAAGAAAAAATTAAAAGTAAGACCGCACAATATACCGTTTCCTCGCTTTCAAGTGAAAAGGAAAAGCATCTGCAACACGTTCATTCATAACAATACTGTAAGAGCTTAGTTTAATGCTTAAAAATTTTAATTAATTTATTGTATTTCTTTGTGGATATTATTAATTCAATGTATTTCTAAGTCATTAAATAACATGCATGAAAATAAAATATGTAATGGTCGCTTTACAAAAACTCGAGGTTATCAATGAACCTTATTTATCAGATTCGAATCCTCTTGAATCACATAATTTTTAAAATGCAGATATTTAGCAAGAGTAATTGCATTGTCGTTTTCCAAAAGGAGGAAAAAACGTCAGTGAGGTCTCAATGTTTAAAAAAACATTTTGCTGTTATTGAGCTGATTTTTTTTTCCTTTGATAAATCAAAGTGTAACTTTTATAAAAGGCCAAAATCGTTGTGCAACAAACAATGAGAACGTTTTTTCAGAATATTTTCTAATTTTGACGCGCGGTGAATGTATCGAGTACTTTTTTTAAATAAGTTTTTAATCATTTTTCTAGAACTATTAAAGCATTTTAACAGCAGTTCCTTATGCTCAAGAAACTGTTCAAGAAATTAATACGTTAAGGTAATTAAGCACACTACGGAAAGGAATTTTAAAGAATTTAGATTTACATTACACTTTTTAAGTTATGAGGTCTGATATTAAAGTGTGAGGGAAAATGTTTACAAATTGTAGTCCCTCGGGTTTATTTACCTTGCCTTCTCAGGATTTTTCATATATCAAGCTTTCCTTTATAAAGGAATAAAATCTAAAATGAAAAATGCTTTAGTTCAAGTAAATACAACTTTGAGAGTTTATTCAAGTAAATAAAACTTCCAAGAAATTACTTGTTTCAGCCATAGAGATGAATCACTTTACCTTGAACTCTAAGATAATCCCTGCTTAAAGAGGAGAAACTAAAAACAAAAACTTATTTAATTTATTTATATTGCAATTAATTAACATATTTAAAATTTCCTTAGTAATTGATCAAAAGCCATCCAAATAATATAAGAAATAAAAGTGCGTGAAAATATAGCTGCGAGTTTAAGTATTTTAAAGAACTCAGTTTTCACTGAAATAATTATTAAATAACATTCTTTCTTAAAGAATTTAAACATATTTTTTTACCTAGCTACATATTAACTGTTCCTTTTTTATTAAAAGATGAAGTCTTTGAGAGTAGAAGTATTTTTTTTTTAAATTTTTATTTGTTGTCAAAACTTGCGGTGTAAGTTAGGTTATTTGTTTGAAAATAAATTCTCAATGTTTATTACTTTTCAGCATTTAAAATAAAAAACGAGCCGGCTTATATGCGCAAAACTGTATATCACATTCTCCAGGATATATATTACTCGATATTATGCTGTTGTTGATTTCTTGTTGTCTTGTCCATTTATTTTATGTAAGAATGGTTGCCGCGCCTGAAGGAGGTTGTTCTCCTTCCACCCCAGTTTTAAGCGAAAGCACCCTGGGGGGTGGTGCAAAGGTCTTCCATCCCTCTCCTCTACCACCAAACCCCACGAGAGAACTTTCGGCTCGCCATATATTTACAGTGCTCGCACCCCGGAAACCCACTATACATTTACAAACATTCATGCCTTTTCGAAATTCGAACCCGTGTCTTCCGGTACCGCTGTAGGCTCCCCTAACCACTATATCGTTTGCAATGTTAAATCCAAAGGAAATAAGACTGTAGTGTTATTAATAACAAAAATGTTAATTTTAAAAGTAGAATAAACGTGACCTCTTTTAAATAAAGGAAGTAAGATATTCTAATCTGCTTGGATATATGGAGACAAATTTTGAAGGTATTGTTTAACAAAATAAAGGAATATATTACGGTGTACAGCTCTTTGAATTTATGGGAACCTGAAAGTTTATACAAGTAAAATAGAATTGTTCTTAAAATGCATATCTAATCTTTTGGAGTATCTTAGGGTAAGGAAACAGCATTTGCTTTCGTTTTGAAATTTCATCTCCTACGTAAGAGGAGTGTCGAGCTGAATACGTTTGCAAAGTTTCACAGATCAGAACAAATATTTCGATGCAAATTTGTATATGTATTTCTTGTCACTGAAATTCGAGACAGTATAATGTGCATAGAATCTGTTAATTGCTGAAAAAGCCTAAATTGTTTATAAGACATGTATATGCCTCTTAATCCCAGTGTTACAATAGTTAACTAAACTACTGTTGTATAGAACAATGCAAAAGAAATAAGATTCTCTTCACATGAATTTTCATGAAGTTTTAAAATAGGAAAGTATCGCTTTCATAAAGTTGAACTATAAGCTTTCTTATATTGCTCAAATAACTAAGCAATAATCTTTTTTCAAAAGGTGATATTTATTGTAATGATATAAGTATTTCTCAAACTTCTCAAGGTATTTCTTGCTATTTAGATGAGCAGTTCAAGTTAGAACATAGCTCACTGCTAAAAATAAATCTTTTTACATAACAAGTTCCAGCTGCCACAGATTTTGTAATTAGGCAAAATTCTATTTTTTATTCGCAAGATTTTGGTAGAAAATTGTGTACATTTCGAAGGAGACTAGCACGGGATCTCTTTTCCTAAAAGAAATGAAAATGTTCTGAATCAGTAATGGTCTACAGCAGGATTTCTAAACTTCATGTCGGTAAGAGCTGTGTGTTGGAACTCTGGAAAGTTCGAGAGCCACAAGCAGATTTTCTAAAAGTCAGCCACAACTTCATACGTATATCATTTTAAGGGCAATGAAACAGGTTTTAAACAGAAAGAAATGTCTGATTCTAATCAGTCATTAAATGACAATTTGCCTTCAATATGTTATGATACATTGAAGACCATGGGAAGTTTTGTGGTGTCTTTGTTTTCTGCAGTTACAGTTTGATGCGGTAAAAAGTATTTCTTTGCAGTTTTTAAATGCTCCGATTCTTACGCGATACCGTCTCGTAATTGTTGATTTATCACAGCTTTTTAATGCTCATGAAACTTCGGATTCTTCTTAAATCTGCACTACAGACCCTCAAATCGTTTCGCTACTTCAAAATTATCTCACAATTTCCCGGCAAGCAAACCATTTATCTGTTATCTGCAAATTTTATGGATTCTCGAAATTTTCTGTTGGTGGCATTTTCTTCTAGGTTGTGACTATTATCAGATTTATTAAAAATTCTCAAAGCTTCCAATTGCTAGAAATTTCTCCTTAATTCATACGTCGAATCAACTTCTAAATTATTTTTAACTTGTATCAAAGTCTATATGATATTAAATGTTTTTGATGCATTACGTGTGTTTTCTGTTCCGCTCACAGAGCACCCCAATTTAGATTCTTCCGCTACTAATGATTCAGAAATTCGACAGACCCTTCTTTTATCAGTCTTCCAATACATTTCTGACTAAAGCAATGACAATTCTTTGTTTTTAAAATGAAAAGTGTCGGTTATTTGTAATCCTTTATTCCTAAGATCATTTGCACTGTATTTCATTAGGCATTTCTAGTGTAGTGGAATTATTTTTTTTCTAATTCTAAAGCTTCTGCCTTTAGTTATATTCTCGTATTTAATGTATGAGTGAAAACTAAACTGACTTTGTTCTTTTTCTCTGTTTGTGTTTTTTCTTGAAAGAGTGCATAAATGTCAGAAACCGATTATCAGTATACTATTCTTTTGGAAACTCTTCTATTTGTGAAATTTTGTGCCATCCATGGTCGAGTAACAAGCATATTCCGAAAATGGATTTTTGGCGTAGTTTTTAATATTTCCTTCGAACTGCCTGTAAGAGTGAACTTTTCTACTGGACCTCAGAAATGGAATTCATAAGAATTTTTTACATGTGTTTATCATCCATCAATTCTATGAGATCAGTTTGACGCTCGGAGGTCTCTGGCATCGCAGATCAGGTTGGTATGTTTAAGTCTGCATATTAAGCATCACTTTTAGGATTTACATGAACCAACATTATGATTTTTCTGCAGGCAGTAAAAAAAACCTGCCGTTACGTTTTAAACTTTTGACTTTCGACCGACGTTCTTTATCACAATTTTCAAAATTCTGAAGAGAATTAATGCAGTTCGTTCCGGTTAATCTACAGCAGATGGTGTAGATTACTAGGCATGTAGTTTAACAGTATTTTTTTAATTCCATAAATTAACTTGTGTGAAAAAGGAAATAAGTTTTTTTAAATACCCATCTAAGGTAAGTAACCATGCTACAGGGAAAAGACAAATACTAAGAAGAGAATGGGATATTTAAAGCGAAAGAACTTTTTTTGTGGATCAAATCGGGATATCAAAGATTTATATCCAGTAACACTGTCACAGCTAAAGGCCAATAATCTTAAGCGACATTACAAATCAAACCATTGTTCTTTTACCCAGCATTTTCTTGATGGTTTCGAGTTAGAACGAACTAAAATATATTACTTAAAAGCAAAATTAAATAAACAATCCAAGGTTATGTTAATGTTTATTAAAGAGACAGATGTAATGGTGGAGGCCCGATATATTATGTTGAGTATTGCTCAGATAAAGTTCCCTTACACTGGGAGTTTATGAATAGAAATATTAAGGAATTAATTTCTACTGTAGATCCAATAAAAAAAATTCTCAAATAAATTGAACAAATACTTGCATCTAGACATACTATGGAAAGGCGAAGTTTACTCTTATAGGCTGATTACTTGCAATTCCCATTATGGTCTTCATAAAAATCATTTTGCGGTAATACGTCTTAACACTTTTTATTACCTCATAAGCTGCAGTTTCGCAGTGATATTCGGAGGAAAGATAAAATAATCTTAATATTTTTATTCTTTTCTCAGATATCATGACAGTGTGCACTGTAGATGTATATCACTGAGTAGTTTTCGTTTCTGTACTGTCATGGATTTCTCTAAATTTTTAGCCACTTCTCAAAAATATCTCGGGTCATCTCGAGTTCTTATTTCAATCATCTACTTCCAGTGATTTAATAACTCAAAACAATCATGAATTTTTACCTTTTCTTAAGTAAAGGTTTTAATTTTTCACTTCCTTTCGGATTTGCACATAGCAGTACAATAACATCGCTATGATTGACTTTCAAAATATTTCTTGTTTTTGAATGCTAATGCTCTCTTCGAGAAACATTGATAAAATAAGCCGGTTTCTTCAGCGTTGAATATATATATTGGTTTGCGCATTTTCACGATTTCTTTTAGTTTTCTATCTTTCCATATGACACAGTAATCTTCATTATCATCATTACTGAACATCTTAATCATCTCTTTAATATCTTTTTCTTTTTGAAAGGAAAAAAGTCTAGCTTTCAAGACACTGTTCAAACAATTTTTCAATTAGCATTTCAGCTTAGCAAGTCTCCGTACAGTAAGAAGTCAATATCTACATTCAGGGATGATTGTAATTAAAGATAATTTCTAATACTGAAGAAAGAAGATTTAAAACCTTTCTAAAATAAATTCTGGCTGTTCTGGAAATTGTATTAGAATTCTGAAAGTTATATATCGATGCATGAAACCTGCATAACCAATTTCCTGACGAAATTGAAATTATTATTACTTTCGATTTGTCACTAATAATCCTTTTTCTATCGAAGAGAATTGTAGCATTCTTTTTCATCAATGGAATCATTCTATCAAATCGATATAACCAATAAATCTTGTTTCATCTAAATACATCCTCTGTTGCTCCAGTTGTGTCTCCATGATCAGAGCGTAAAAATATCTGCGCTGGAATCTGCGCGGCGTATAGTGAATGAAAAGGTTTCATTCGGTTGTGTTATTTTATATTTAGAAACTACTGCGTTAAAATTCTATGCAGCACTTTTTACTGATTTGGGTAATCTCCGAAGCTTTCAGAATTTCTAAACCAGCTGTGCTCAACATTCTTTGGATAAAAAGTTCAAATGCAACAGCATTCATTAAAGTATTTATCTTGTATGGGCTTAACACAAAAAGATAGAATTATAGAAATTGGAGAAATAATGATAAATATGTATTATATGAAATATAAATCATTCAATTTAATATCTAAGAATTATGAAATAACTATTCATTATTCAAATGTATCTCATAATTTTTCTCTAAATTCTTATATTTATTAAACTATAAATACTTTAGCGTATTGCAAATTGAAATCAGTTTTTTTAGTATTATAATTTTATATGTACGGATACTTAATTTGTGTAAGTTAAAGTTTACTCGTAAAGCGAAAATTGGTGATATTGGCTTAAAGCTAAGCCATAAAAGAATGGAATGGCTTTTTTCAGTGTGATTTCTTCAGAGAATTCTTTTTATTGATTATTTTAAAATCATTTATATCGAAATCATACACAGTCCTTTATTATCTTCTCTCAAAAAAGCTTCTTTATACGGAAACATTTAATCTCCAAATTAAAGTTCTTGCAATGAGCTTACAAGAAAGACTTTTTTTCTAGTTTTCTGTAAGGTAGAAAGTTTCTAGAATGTTTTTTTTTCTTGTTTTCTAGTAAAGTAACTCAGAAACCCCTGTATGTAGTTTAAAATCATGGCAAAATCAAAAGTCAAAAACTAGTTCACTTTAGCTAATTTTGCATGTTCGTTTACCCGATTGTGGTCAAATATGCAAGGACTGCCAAAAATAAGTTAAAAATTCTCGGACTAGCTCTATAGAGCGTTAATGGCAACAAGAATTTGCACTTGCAGCTGTAATGGCCTTTTAATCTTGGCAAGTCAGTGTGCCAACACGCTGTGTAACATCTGAAAATTTTATAGTGGTGGTTTTGTGATTACGTGTGTGTGTAGTGGAAAAGCGAAACAACGAGGTGAGTTAAAAAGAAATTTTACATTAAATTGAGTAAATCAGCAAAACATAATTGAACGCGCATTCGCAAGCTTAGTGCAATAAGACTATTAGTGGTACGCAATGTTTCGAGTGGCACATGTGCTTTAAAGGCAGAAAGACATCCGTTGATATTAACGAGTGATCAGGAAGAACTTTCACAAACATCATACTCGTAAATGAGAAGGAATTAGAGAACTCGTGCATGTGGATCAACAGAAGGCTATCAGCGACATTGCAAATGTGTGATACGTGTCAGTGCAGCCAAGAGAATCACGAGAATTAATCATAAGACATTTCATTATCTAATTTGTCTCCTGATTGTTGACTACTGAGTGGAAGAAACATCACGTCGGAATCATTTTGTCTCAGCTCAGAAGTGTTTTAATATGTTTCATAACATGGCGAACTCAAAACTCAGAACACAGGTTACATGTAACTCAGAAATGTCGACACGTGGTTCATAGTTGTGTGGCAGAATCAAAATTCAGAAATCTAGTTTGCTCATAACCCAGATATCTTGAATGTATTCGGAATTAGTGCGAAAGTACAAATCAAAGCCCAATTTTATCAAGCTAAGAAATGTCTGGATGCAATTCATAACCGAAGCAAAACAGAACTCATAACAATATTTGTATCTAATTGAGAAATATCGACATGTGATTCTTAATCATGGCAAAGCCAAAATTCAGAGCCCTAGTTTGTATCTAGCTCAACATGATTGGCAGCGGTAAGCAAAAAGCAGAACCAAAACCTAGTTGTGTTTAACTAAAAACGCCTGGATATATTTCATGACTGAGGGAAAACCAGAAACTAGTTTATTTCCAGTTAAACTATATCTGAATATTGTTCTAATAAGGACAAATCAGAATTCAGAATAGAGTTTGCTTCTAACTCCGAAATGCCGGCACGTAACTCATAATCAGGGCAAAATAAAAAATCAGAACCAATTTGTGTCTAGCTCAGAAAAATCTGGTTGTCAGTCTTAATCAAACTAAATCAACTGCGAAATGTGTTTTCAGCCGCCACTTAATCTCTGTTAGCAGTACTACTGTGGAACTGATATTCTTTCTTATGTCTTCCGTTATATCAAAAGGAGAAATGCAATTTAACTGCTTTTCCTCAACGCTATTGCACGAATTTCTGCAATAAGTATTACTGCTTTCAAATATGTGTTACAAGAATTTTCCAATGTATTTAAACGAGATTATTGTTATCATTATTGTTACTTAAAAACCAACTTTGCACCTTGCAAGAAATAATAAAACAGATGATATTACTTAGAAATGGGAAATGGCGTTAAAACTCAGATTTGCTTTATTTCTATCTTTATGTTTGCTAGACTTTAAATCAATATTTTTTAAAGGACGACTCTGATTTACCAGTCTGATTTGATTCCAAGACAGACGTAAGACATACTTAATTTCCAAGACATTTAATTTTTAAATTTTTTTATTGAAGTGTCTTACTTGTTAACCAGATATTTAGATGTATGCATATTCTTTAACGAAATTCCATTATGAATAATTCAACAGGTCACATACAAATTTTCTCTCTGTATTCATAATTACTAGGAGTTGTGTTTAAAAATTCAACTGGTACTTTGAAGAGAGAATAAAAACACTATTGAAAAAAAGTCTTTCTTCCAAAATACAAGATTGTAAAGAATTACAGGAAAAACGTTTAGTTATTTAGGCGCTGTTTTTTTATTATATGCATACACTGTTTAGGTAATTTTTCAAGCATTTTGTTCTCTGGTGCTATTTCAAGCATGGACATTTTTTCTGTCCTAAAATTAACAAAGTGAAACGAAATTCTGTTCATATAGTAAAACAAGCACTTTAAAATTTCTTTAGAGTATTTCGCTTGGTTATAAAAACAGGCATTTTTGGAAGACTATGATAAACAAAATAATTATATTTATTGAAAAGCTACCTTTAAATAAAACTTTATTTGTTTATTCGCTATGAGTTCCTTTTCAAATCGTACTCCACTGATTGCTTATGTAAAAACTGTTAAAAAACAATGTTGGCAATAACTTTTATCCAAATTTTACTTCTAATGCTTCGCTTCTAAAATATTATTCCTTTAAAATAAATGAATTTAACTTATCTTACTTTAGTTTTAATGCAATATATGTATGTATATATAATAGAAATGAATGTATGTATATACAATAGAAATGAAACTTAAAAATAAAAGTAAATTGCATTAATTTTGTGCCAATATTTGCAAGAAATAATATGAAACATTAGGTCAATTATAAGAAATATATTTTGTATTTCATCTTTGGTAAGCCTGAAAGCAAAGAACAAACTCTAAAAATTAAAAAAAAATCCTTAAAATGGTCATGTAAAATTGCAATTGTATTTCAGATCACAATTTCACGTGATCAGCGACTTTTCTGAATTTAATCTAAAAGTATTAAAGTAAATTAATAATATTTGAAAATAATTTTATGTCCTGTAATTGAAAACGAAATTTGAAATTTATTTTAGAAACGAATCTGCTCCAAAACGTTTAGAAAAACAATATCGATTCGTAAATACAATGAATTAGCAAAAAGAGCCAAAAAACCAGAAGTTGACAAAAAATATGGGAAACAAAGCCTTCTGGGCTTGCCAACCATGAAGAACAAAAAATGTTGTTTTGCAATTTATTTTTCTATAATATAATTGTTAATATATAAAACAGTTTACAAATATGTTTAATTTTATTATAAGTACGATTTATAAATGCATATTAAAGTAAAACAAAGAATAAATTCAAATTCTTTTCTAAACATCAAGAAGTCAATGCTTCAAAGTAAACGAGATCAAAAGTAAGCCGAAGTATTACATTTGTTGTGCTATTTTAACTGAGAGTTGTTACTAGAAATGCCGCTGATTTTGCTTTTAACCCTTGTTACTTCCTTGTCCAAAATAAAGGAAGTATGGTAATTACGAAAAATTTTGGGTATCATACTTCGATTAAAATATCCATTTTGACAGCTCTCGAAACCATTTGAAAGATTTTTAAGTGACATCTGTACTTACGGAAATAATAAAGGACCCTTTTTTTCAAAACGGATTGTAAAATGGATTCAGAAAGAATTTTTCCCTGACGCCTCTACGATATATATATATATATGTTTACACTTTCGTTCATATATGTGTACATATATATATATAACCCACTTTCTTATCTGGCTCGGTGAGCTTTGTTGAATGTTGAATACTTATATGTTGAAAAATGCACATTAAATTATAATCATCGAATTATATTTTTCTTAAGCTCCGATTATGGCGCTAGGCCTAACGTGGTGAATATTTGTTTACTTTTGAAACTCTTAGTGGTAAGTCAATTAAGTCAGTTGCTGCGTCAGCTTCAGTATCTTTTGTGACCATGGGGCCAAAAGTTAAAAGTTTTGTCTTTCTGTCAGCTGGCCGAATTCCTTGTTTTGGGGTAGAAACTATAATTTAACCTCAGAAATTACTTTTTAACTGTTTTTAACTCTATTTGGTGGTTTAGGTTTTTTCTGTATTTCACCGTTTTTAATGAAGATGATTTCAGGTTTTATGCATTTATGTCTTGCCTTGAAGTGAGAACTATATTGATTGGATGAGAAATATATCTCTGATGAAATTCGAAGAAATAAGTTTAAATGAAGTGCAGCAAAAAATTGTAAAATTTAATAGGGCGTACAAGGAAGTCGTGTGGTGTCCACATCAGACTGTCAGAACTCTGCATTAAAAATTTCTTGCAGCTCCGAAAAGATTATGAATTTACTCATTGTTTCATTTTATTATTATTGTCTCTAAATTTACTGAAGCTTTTAGGGATATATTTAGTACCAAATTAATTTGAATATATTATTGTTCTTAGTTTTTCGTGTATGTGTATACATACACTTATATGTGTATGCGTGTATACATATGCTAAAAGTTGAAATAAATGATTAATTCTAGATATAAGAGAAAGTAATGGCTAGAAATAATTTTGGAATGGAAAGAAGAAGTAGACTAACATTCATAAAACGCGAATGCAAACTGTTAATATATATAACCTTTTCTATACCAAATGTTTTGTTAAAATAATTTGCAAAGTTCATGCAAATAAGGAATGGGTAGGGGATCATGGTTCTTACAAATGATTCAAAAATTCTCTTTTCAATTTAATTTCCCAAATTCGACTGTAAAATTTAGCAGCACTAAGCGCTGATTTTTCTATTATAAATTAAAATTTGATTAGAAATAAAACAGTATAATAAATTTATAATAAATATATAATAATAAGCATAAAATAACAAACAGTTGAAAATTATCTGGTCATTTTGAAAGAGCAACCGAAAAAGTATCAACAGAGTTACATTTTTGAATTATATCTGGATGATTATTAAAGTAAATTTATGAAAAAATCAAAAGAAATCTTAAATCGGGAATTTCTAAACTCTTGATTGTATATCTGCCATAATACTAAGTACTATAATCTCATTTTATGGGTAACCAATTACTCTGCAAAATTTTGTTTTTTTTTCTGAAAATGATCGCCTTTGAAATCGATAGAATTTAATTCATATCGTAGATCAGTCTGAGTCTGCTTTTTTACCTAATTTTAAATCCCAGAGAGGCGTGTTTTGATTCAGTCATTTTTTTTTTCATGCAAATAAATCACTGAATTAGAAACCATTATTAAAAATAATTATAATAAAATATTTATTTGATTAAAATATTTATTACTAAATAATAATTTTCGTATTCTAATATAATAAGTTTTTGCTGAGGTTCAACTGGCTGATCTTATAGTTCATTGTGGAAGATGAACTACCAGGAATTGTTTAATAAAAAATAAATCAAGTTAATAAATCCTACGTTTCAATAGAATGAGCGACTGGGAAGTTTTGTATGGCTTAAATGTTTAGCAAAATTTTAAGTAAAATTCAAATACTTATCGTATTTCAACTATGGTAAATACGTTGTGTGTTGTGACTTATCTGCCTGACTAAGTCTACAAATTTTACCGTGGCCAAGAGGCAAAGATTACGCCTATCGTTTCCTTAGACTTTGATTACATTATAGGTGACAGTATAAATTGTAAATATATTAATATATAAAAGCAACTATTGATGCATTATGTCCATTTAGTTTTAAATAGCTTTAACTCAAAAGCAGTGTAGCAATGCGTAATTATTGAATATTTCTCAATCAGGCATTGTGTTTTTGTTATTTTTTTAAGAAATCGTAATATGCTATTTATTAGTAGATTAGTTAGATAAAAATTACAATATTTCTTGTCGCTTATGACACCCTACCGAATAAAAATAAAGTGCTATATGCAGAGCCTTCATTCTTTAACGTTTGTGTTAGAAGAAAACACATTTACTCGGTTTTAACCACAAGGCATAATGTTTTGATTTAATATCACAAGAAAGTTTCAATTGTCTCCCTCCTAAAATACCTTCAACATGACAAGATCATGCATGCAAATTCATTACACAAGCAATTTTGTTCATATAAACACCTAAGCAATTTTGTTCATATAAACACCTAAGCAATTCAGAATCACTTAACTTCGCTGGAAGAACAATCGCTGGAGATAATCATGTATTCGGATTATTACGAATATATATGTAATTACAGTTTCAAAATAGAAACTAAATTAATTATTAAGAAATGAAATAGAATCTGTGATAGATATTGAATCTTTTGGTAAATTTCCTGCTTTAAATAAATTTGAAAATGTGTTAATTCTAGCATATTTGAATTTCTATCTCTGTTTATTTTCAGTGGATTGATATGCTTCTGGATATTGATAAAATGTCCAGCTCTTCGAAACCACTGAAATATGGCTATAAAATTCGAACTGGAGAGAATATATTAAAATTGCTAGGATAGGAACTGGCGGAAATATATTGAAGTCAAAAATGAAAGTTATTTGTATGATTATATGCTACAATTTTGGAATAGTCTGTTATCTTTATTACGATTAAAGTAATAGAAAAAAAGTAATTATTCGAGTCTACTTAGTCGCAGTTTTTAAGCAATAAATAAATTCAAAAATTACTGGATGCATTTCATAACAGCTGTGGTATTTTTCCTCGAGCGTTAGTAAACAGTGATCATATGACCCTAAACAATGATCATATAAAGAAACTGTACGCTACGGACTCTGAAGTTTTAGTCCTCCGAATTCTATTTCGTTGATGCAAATATCTCAGCTATGTCTGAAAAGTAAGGCTATTGTCGAAGGGAAAAAACATTAAGTAAACGGAGAAATAGCTTTTTGAGCAAAAGTCAAGAAATTCTACGTAAAGGAGCAGAAGCTTAACCCATGCGTGAGGAAAAGCAAAAAACGAAAACCATTATTTTGGTCAAAGTAGAGAAGAAACAATAAAACATGTTCCGTAAAAAGGCGAATTTGCCGAAGAGAAGAAAACACAGCAGTGGGATAAAAAGATGTGTATAAAAAAGGTTTAAAAGCGAAATATAATTTATATAATTTATTTCCATTTAGCAGAACATGATAACAATATTAATCACCTTTCATCTATCTTCTGTTGTAAAATTTAAGGCAATAAATTTTTAATTTCTTCTGTACAGAAATATTTGGCAGTTGCATATTTTCTGTTGTATTTCGTGGGCTTACGTTCAGTATGCGATGAAATTTAGTTAGATTTCAGTTTAACTAATAGTTATATGCCTGCCATTTTTAATTGTGTTAAAAGAAAGTATTATCCTTACTTTCTTCCAGAAAGTTTCAACCTTAAATCTAGAAATTACCAGAACTTATTTTAGTTAAAATCCCTGTAAATTCTATTAGTTTTAGAGAGATATCGGTGCAGTATAATATCCAAAAAATTGCGTAACGCACCAGTAAGGATATGCTGTAAAGACAAGAAATGTGTCTGAAAAATTTCGAGGAAAAGACTCATCTTAATGGTGAGCCATATATTGGCAGAAACTTGAGTGCAATTTACGATATCCTAAAGATGTTATCTCTTATGGTCTTTTTTTTTTTTTGATAAAGGCATAGAAAGGAACGAGTTTTGATCATACAGATTACTTCAACGGGATCTCTTTGCACCTAAAAAGAAAGGGAATGCTTTGAATTAATGCTTTGAACATTGGATTTCTCATGAATGCAGTGAAACAAACTTGGTTCTCATGGCCACATGCTCTTTATAACTAGTACAAAATAGTTTGAAATCTTTTGGAGGGGGGATCCCTTCTTAACGGTGCCCTGTCATAAAGCAAATCAGCCACTCTTCGAATAGGTAGAAATCTGAAAGAAGATGCCATATATTAATGAAGAACATATTCTAACTATAAAAGCAACTTTCAAAAACGTGCGGGCTCCTTTTCGATAGCCTACTGCTACGCAAGTAGGGCTATACCGCTACGCAAGTCTACTACTCTGTTTTGCAATGGAAATTAAAATTAAAATTGCATAACTGTGTCCTGGTATAAAGGCGGCAACACCTTTATGGTGATTACGGTTTCCATATTAAAATCTGATCCGCAGGAAACTTTATGCAGAGTTATAAATCATGATTTTTTTAACGGCTGACATTCATAAAACCGGCATCTTTGCAGCGTGGCCCCATTATGAAAGCCTTTTGTTTGGGGACCAGTTAGTCACTGGCAATAAAGAACAAATAATACATGGCCATACATTTAAAACGAAAGCTGAGCATTTGCGATATTCAACAACAAAGCGTACCGTTTGGGCCTCTGATGGTATAGAAAGGGCAAAAGTATTATGTTGTGGATTACTTGGCATAAACACTGCTGATGCTGTCAGCTTTAAAAAGATATCGCACTTAGAATCAGAACTCAGGGAAAGAAGATTAACCTAACCCAAAATGGTGTTTTACAATATAGCAAAACTTTATGCATAACAATATTTTGTTTAGCTGGTTTTGTACATTTCTCCATTATGCACCTTATTCTCCAAGTATTACATTACCAGGTTTGTTGTTTTTTCTGTAGAATTATTTCCAAATTATATTTATGTTTGTAGCTGTCTGTTTATCCTTTTCTATGTCTCTTTAGTCTGGAATTAACGAGCTACGAAAACAAACGGTAGAAGAATCTTTTTCCCTCCAAAGTTTAATTAAAAATTATGCACGCAGTATATTATGGGAATGGGTACATAAATATTTTTTGACTTAGGCATCACCATAAATACGTTTTATCTATATGGGTCGTGCTGTATGTACATAGATGTCGTCAAATTTAAATTTTGGAAATAAAGCACAATATATGATGATTAAAATCGTGCACGTCTTTTTAATCTTTTCAAAGCCTTCCAAAAGTTTGTGTTGTTGTATGGAAATAGACGTGTGCAAATGTATGCAGAGAAAGAAACTGTGATTGCAATAATGTACAAAAAAGCAAAGATAAAATTTTATAACTCAGAGTCATAAGAAAGTCACGGAATATTACCACCAATATTTTTGTGATGCTTGGAGATTTAAATAACAGACCTGAAGAATTTAAATTCAACTATCCATTTGTAAAGGTATAAGGTATTTCTCCCGCCTTCTTCGCATGCCTTCGTGGTGTAGTGGTTAGCACGCTCGACGAATGTTCGAGAGGTTCGCGGTTTGAGTCCCGGTGAGGGCACTGCTCATTTTTCACACCTCCTGCTACCAAAAATCCTGATGACTCTACAAAGGAATGCGCATTTTATTATATCATTTCTTCGTATGTCCATTCTTTGATTACAAAAGTGTGTTCTTCAAATGATTGCAATTTATATTTGATATAAACCATTAGATTAAATTATAGCAAAGGAAAAACAAAATAGGTAGTTTCTTTAAGAAAAAAAACTGAACCGTATTTTATGTTACACACGGGGACAACCATTGAATTCCTTGCAACCAGGCCAGTCCCCTGTTGGGGATAAAAATCCTGGCAAATTACCGAAGTTATCCCTAGTGTGTCACAGATTTAGTTGTTAGACTATTGTTACATCTGACTTAAACGAAAATTCAACTTAAAATTCTTAACATTCACACACAATACAGTTGCACAAACTACCGTATTGACCTCGCGATATCTTTTTTCGTACTGACGTTTAAAATTTTAAGATACAGTGCTTATATAATAATTTTCTGAGGAATGTATAGTCACACCCAGAAAATCTGGAATCTTTTTTTATAATCTTGAGAGGAAAACGGAAAGGTTAATTAGAAAAAGTCATGAAGGAGAATGCGAAAGGATTAACTATACAGTCTTACGATAAATTCGTGAGTTAGCTAAGATGAAATATGGAAAGGCGTTTTACCGAGAGCTTTACACAGTGAAAATTTCTTATTCTTTGTATCAGGAAAAGGCAAAAACTCATGCAGCAAGCTTGTGCAACCCATGGAAGTATGAATGTACCACTGGAATATATACGCGGTCCAAAAAAGTGATTTTAGACTTCCATTTTTTTGTTCGCTTGTTTGTTTACAAAGAAAATGATACATAAATATCTTGGAGATGTGACGATGCTTCTTTCTTTCTAGTAATCATTGCCTCCTAGATCAATGCAGAATGTTTTTCCATATGTTTAGGATTTTATCGGGGAAATATTACAAATTATGCTAAAATTCTTTTCCTAATGTTAATTTTGGCAAATCATTGTTATTTTTCATCTGACTGATAAATATTTACAAGATGAATACAAGGTGTTTTTCTCCACCTTTTGAACATCTTTACGAGTAGAGACAAACTGGTGATTAAAACTCTGTCATCTGTCAGTTCACTTAGAAACACGAGAATTCGTATTCGTTTTGCTTATGTTCGTAGTCATCATGGAATTTATGAAAGTTAAAAAAATTATTTCTTAGTTTAAAGGTGTTCTAAATTTACCCATCAACATCATATTAGTATTCGAAAAAGTTTTGGAAATCTTATTATGAGAACCTTTTATCTAAGTGGAATGAAGAATATATTTTCTCTCGTAATGCTGAGCACGACAAAATAAAACCTTCTATTAACCGTAGACTAACTACTTTCTGTGTCTTCTTCTTTCCAAATTGTAAAGAATCTTAGTTTTTATTTGGTCACAATAAATTTGAAAGTTACCTGTTTCGTTTAAGATTTGGTTTCTGTGATTACGGTAAAGCCTCGAGGATTATCTGCCTAAGGAGAGGATGCCTTCGTGAAGGACTTTTTAAGGGAAAATTGGCTTGTATACACGTTACACATGTGGAAAACCACGAAAACGCCCATGCAATCGTACCGTTCGCAATTCGAACCTCAGACCGAACTACCAGTGTTAAGCGACTTTCCATTCGGCCGCTGGTGGGCTGTTTCGTTTTAATCTAAGATAAAGAAAAACTAGTCAATGTTGGAGAAAAATATCTCAAAATGCGGCACATTTAATTTATACCTTTCCTTCTTTTGATGGAACTACATTATGACTGCAGAACGATTTAAAAAAACTAGATGTGATTTATCTGTTGTTATGAAGTTTGTTCTCTTATTCTGTGCTTTTGTTTGTTTTATTAAAACATGTAATGTTTATTGTTTAATTAACTTGCTTTTGTAAGCTCCTTGCTGTACATGTTTTGTGTTCAGGGAGTTTGCATGTGTTCAAAAAAAGGAGAGGATTGGGAGTTACGTACAGCGGAGAATAACTTTAACAATAACACATTTGGCTAGAACATCTTTCTTAGTTTTTAATTTCCAAATTCTTTTAACGACTCTAGCTGCAGATGAATATTGAGAGACATTTTAGACTTGCACTGACAGATGGTGCCACATTTGGTTTTTTTTTTAAACATAAAAGCCATGTGAAACACAGGAAGGACATAATAATGATGCTTGTTCTAAGTTGAATTTTTACCAACCTTAAAATTTTCGCATCCATCCACATTGAAAGAGCTTTCTAAAAGTTGACGACGTTGGTTGCGAGTACTTATTTTTTTTTCTTCGCGTGGGTTATCTCACGATCGATGGGTGTTTTAATATCGTTGTTAAAGGAGACTCTCGCTGCTTCTCGTCCACCCCAATTACGAGCATCACTGCTCAAAGCGTCAGGCGAACATCCATTGTCGTTCGGGCACCGGAGCCGAAAGCGATAATATTTCATGCACTTTCCTTCTTTTAAATCTGCGCGTGTTTGTCTAGAATGGAGGAACATTGTATTTTATTTTATGGCTACAAATTGATTTACATCCTTGCCAATAACCGTTAAGCAGGGGGAATCAATAGATGCAGGCCTTTTTCTTTCATAATTTATGTTCGGGTGATTCCACGTTCCTATCTATCCATCGTTAGAAGCTCTCAGATTGATGCAGCCAGACACTGAAATTACGGAGTTCCAAAAACAATTTTTGCGTTTTAGACGGAGGAAGGACTTTAAAAAAAAGGAAAGGGAACTAAATGACGGTTTCTATTGTAGTTTTTATAGACTGGAAATGTGTTAATTTTTCGTTCAGTAGCTAAAATGAAATAATCATTTTCAAAAACACTATTTAATTATTACACGTAATTATATTAGTGAATGATGTCATTATTCCTGATTCATATATTATTACTATCTCCAATTAATAAACTTTATTACCAATGCTATCAAAATTATTTTTCTTATGTTAATTTCGGCAAACTATTATTAATTATCCAGATGTCTACTGTTTAAAACTTTTTTAACTGAAAGTGCGTAGACAGGAAACAATTTTTAATAATATCACTTACGCTGCTGAGTCTAACCGCATATAACTGAAAGTTCATCAGATCCTAATATACTGCCAAGCTAGTTATCACTTCGCTTAAAAATGTACTACAAAATCTTATGGAGGTTTTAAGTTTAATGAAGGTTTTAAATAAACCTTTTTTTGAGCTTGAATTGAACAGTAGGCACAACTTGTGAATACAATCAAAATTTCTCCATTTGGGGGTATTAACATAACATAAAGTTAATTATGCAGAGACTACGTAATTTTGGCTTAAATAAGCTGGTTCAAATTTTCATATTTTAACTTCAGCTAGACCTTGGATAATGCAGGAATACTAACTGGCCGAGATAGTGCGAGCGTCGTTTCTGAGATTTCTGTGTCTAAAGCATTTCAAATTTGAAAGACTGAAATCAATTCAAGTTTGAAAGATTTTCAGAGACAACAATGAAGATTATAAACACGAACAAAGATAGAATTGGAATTCAGCACTGAGACTCAGATTTTGGACTTTATATACGTTTTTTCTTATGTTTGTTTTTTCTGGCCAGTTCCATGTTTTTGATCATATGGCTGTCTTGTGCCGTCTAGGAGGATGGGGGCTGTGCCCTTATGATGATGATTCAAATATTCGAAACATTCGTCTTAAATAATTTTTAATATCATCTGCATTCTGGTGAGGGCTAAGGAAAAGGAGATCCTATAATAATAATCTAAATCATAGCAATTGATTAATTTACATAAGCTACCCTATAACATGGAACTACTCTTTTATTTTTACAATAAATAACTTTATGGCCTCTACTAATAATGAATTATTAGTGCTACTATACACCTGAACAGGTATACAGTAGATGTTATGGTATACAATAGACAATGAGATGGTATACAATAGACAATGAGATGGTATACAATAGACAATGAGATGGTATACAATAGACAATGAGATGGTATACAATAGACAATGAGATGGTATACAATAGACAATGAGATGGTATACAATAGACAATGAGATGGTATACAATAGACAATGAGATGGTATACAATAGACAGAGGGTACGATATATGGGCAGATATTATTATTAAGTAATAAATTTCAAGATACGTGTTTCTTCTGACCAACAGTGAGTGTCTATTGATTTATTTCTGTAATACTCAGGATTGCAGGTAATTAATGTCTGTATCTACTGATCATTATAATTCAGTGCTAGTCGAAGAATAATGTGAAATGCTTATGCAGTTAATGTGCGTATCTGTTGATTACTGTAATTCAGTGGTAGTTTAATGTGAATGTGTAGTAATGGGAAATGCCTGTTATTCAACTAAATTTTAAGGAGCATGATGTTGAAAAGGAAAGTTTGAAGCCACTCGAAGCAACGTCAGGATGCTACGAGCCTTTGCCGAACAAATGTCATACGTATTAACAAAAATATATAACTATGCCAAAAAATCACCAGTTAGCTATTATCAATTGTTTTATGTGCTGCATCATCTTTCATTTTTTCTGTGTTTTTTTATGTATACAACGATTTTGCAAAACGTCTGCGCTAAGAAAATCCTGCGCTAAGAATTTTTTCATACCTTCTCCCTCGTTTTTAAAATGAAGACATACAGCCAGACGACCTACCTTGAAATCTTTTATGTCATGCAGTACATGTTGATTAAATTTTTGCATTTCCAAAGAAATTTAATTTTGGAGATCCATCTGATGTCTAGACAGTTTAGGGATACTAAAATAACTTTTGGCATGGTTATCGTTTAGTGATGTCTGTCACTTTACCATAGCTAAAATTAACTAAAATTTTGAAAGCATTTTGTCCTTTCGTATAATGTTTTCAAACAGAAGGTATAGCGTTTCTGAAACATTACTGATCAATTTCTAGGCTCAAATGCAGCTGACTACTTAGCTTTCCAACAGTGCTAACAATATGGTCATACTTATAAATATGTCTTTGTATACTGCTCAAAACAATTAAAGGATATTGCGGTTTTAGGTGGATTTTGTGGCTGGGAAACTTTTTAGCTGATTGATGCATGGTCGACAGACGTAGTAGGCTATATGAGAATAAATTACACATGTTTGGAAGAAAAAATGCATTTTATTGCGCATTTGTGTACAAAAGGAAAAAAACACAATTTTTGCATATGAGAAAAAAGAATAAGAAAAGGTGTTTTCTTCAAAGGAAATCATTTTCAGTAGGGGGTATGGTTTCCACGGACGGCCAGCAACGTTGAACACCTTTGAGGCATGGAGTCAATGAGGCTATTAATCACGAGTTGGGGTATTCTGTCCCACTCTTCCAGAAGAGCTCTTTCCAGTTCTTGGAGAGTTTGTGGGGGTGGTTGGCGGCCAGCAACTCGTCTTCCTAGAGCGTCCCAAACGTGCTCTATTGGATTCATGTCTGGAGAACACGCTGGCCATTCCATTCGTACGATTCCTTCCTCGAAAAGGAAATCCTCCACCAGGTTAGCACGATGTGGCCTGCAGTTATCGTCCATTAAAATGAAGTCATCTCCGATTGCTGCAGCGTAAGGGACTACAATAGGTCTGAGGATCTCATCCCTATATCGGCGACCAGTCAGAGGTCCATCTCGAATGATGTAGAGGTCTGTGCGCCCGTCAATGGAGATGCCACCATACACCAACACTCCCCCACCGCCAAATCTGACACTTTCGTGCACGAACGCAGGATTATTCCTACTGCCGCGGTCCCTCCAGACGAAAATACGCCTATTATCAGGATGAACAGAAAAACGGGACTCGTCAGAAAAAAGAACATTGCTCCATTCATTTCTCCTCCAGTTCACATGCTCTGTTGCCCACTCCCTGCGGTCGCGACGATGCCTTGATGTTAGTCTAACACATACCATCGGTCGGCGAGCATACAGACCTACACCATGGAGCCGGTTTCGGACAGTCTGAGTTGAAACCGTCCTACCAGTAGCCGAGCGAAGGTGTTGTTGGAGAAGAGTAGCATTCATATTTCGGTGTCTTCGAGCCGTTAACACTAAATAACGATCTTCATTGGGCGTTGTTGCCCGTCTACGACCTTGCCCTGGTCTTCGGCCTACACTTCCAGTTTCCAAAAAACGGTTCCAGATCCTGGAAATCACACTTTGTGACACTCCAATGGTTTGCGCTACTTCGGCTTGAGTTTGGCCCCCTTCTAACCTACCAACAACTCTCCAAGCTTCTGAATCGGTTAAATGACTTCGCTGAGACATCGTACTCATCGAAACAAAGCAGTCACTGAATGCCGATCATCCTTGTCTTCATTGTCTTTCATTCAGTTGAAAGTCAAATTTCATTCGCTGCCACTGAAGCGACGTTTTTGACGTCGAACTCAAAATTAGCATACTCCACAGTTTGAAAATCAGAAAAATTTGGATTTGTGATTCTCTTCTTCCATTTTCGGCAAAAAAAATTCCCTTATATCTTTATTTTATATAAAACTTACAATATCCTTTAATTGTTTTGAGCAGTGTAGAATACTACTGAAAATCAGTGTTGGTTGTACATCATTCGTAGATTTCTAAGATTTATTTTATCTAGAATGTTATATTTATGTTAAATCTTGTGCCTTCTGTTTCTTCCATCAGACAATAATAGAATGAAAATAAGATTAGTTACTACAGCGAGTAAATTTATAGTCAGAATGACATCTGTGGTAAGCGCTCGAAATCAGTTAATTTGCTGGAACTCCCACCTGTGCGCGGATCTATATTTTTTTGAATGATTTCAATTTGTGAACTCAGGCGCGATTCGAATTTGAGAAGTATCGAAATTATCTTCTGTTTTGTACTTTTTTAAGTCTTAGAATTTCTAAAAGGCTTAAGTAGCTGTGTTTCTCACATTTTAGTTGTATTGCGTTTTTTAATAAATGTTAATAATGTTTATCGGTATCTCTCATCCGTATTTCTGGAATTTTAGACTTTTAGAAAGGGCAAAGACGAGAATTAGTCTGATGCCCAGAAAGAATAAATAATTTGATATTAATTAGATTTCTTCTTACATACCATGTCAGTGAATAAATTCAGGTTTGTTATTTTCTTTTCGTGGGACTTTGTTCTTGAAAATATATCACGTTTCCTAAGCGGCTTTCAAATTAGAAATAATTCAAATATTTTGAAAATAAAATAATTTTGCAGAGGCTTATTTATTTAGTAAGGGAAATTTCCCTGCAGAAAGACGAGGGAAGTAAAAATGATGTGGATTTAGATCTTTCTGTGGCACTTCTGTGTTACTGAAAATTCTTTTCTTTGCCTAACAGCTTTTAAATTATCTTGACTCTTGATTTGCATGCAACAATTACAAACTTGTGTTTTTAACGTGGCATTTCGATTTGCTTACTTCTCCTGCTCCTTCGTTTATAAGTTGAACCCGGTCATTAAGTAGTATATATAATACAAAAGAGAAAGAAGAACTACTAGCAGAGACTTAATTAATTAATTAATAAAGAAAAGAAGAAAGAAGTAACAAATTTGATTAAGAAATTTGTGAAGCATTAAGAAATATCAAGAAAGAAATTTGTGAAGTATGTCTAGATTATGAAAGAATAAAAGAAACAAATATTTCAGCAAGGTTCAGTTTTAGGAAATAATGTGAAAAGCATGAATAAAAGAAATGGGGAAAATAAATCAAATTTTGAATTCATAGCTCATTTCAAATTTGAAAAGTTCATCTTCGTGTTTTAGCCATGTTTAGTGGTTCCTTATCGTGAAATCTATGGAAATGCCTTAGCTAATAATTTTTATGTAAACATCACGGTTAGAATCTATTATTCATTGTTATGCAATGTAATATATCTTTAAAACAGGCATTCTCTTATAGTATTGGTAATAATACATTTAATATCTGACAATTTACGACTTATGAGAGACATACATAAGAATATTGTGTATCTTGTCAGTCAAACTTTCTAAGGAGAAAAAAGATGCAAACGAACGTCAGATGTTGAATATAAAATCCGATGTTCCTATTTATATATCTCAAATAACAGACTTATTCAAATTAAAAATTATATTCTAAACGGAATTCTAATGTTAATTGTTTTGTTAATAATGATAAAAGTAAAAAAAATAATCCTTAATTTCACGAAACCAGCTTAATATCATTATGCGAATAGTGAAAAATATTATAGCAAATACGTCACATGCATGACGGACAAGACGAAATTATATCATACGTTGCTAATATTTATTAATTAATCTCGTACTAAATATTTTCAAATTTAATTAGCCGTATTGTTCATTCTATGCTCAGTACGCGATCGCGGCCAGAGAGATCTTTATTACCATTAGTGGATGTCACATGGCCTGGATTCTAACTTATTGCGAACGTGGGTACAATAATTGCATTTTGGGTAAATGGAATTTCGCATGCCTTCAAATTCCCTTGCAAACTTTTCTTTATCGAAGGTCATTGGTTTTATCCATGTAATCCTTAGCTCTTATTCAATGGCGTTGCATTTTTATGTAGGCAGCAATTATTTAAGATATTATTCTCCTTTTACTAATGCATGGAATCCCACTTTCGCTTTTTGAAATATCTTGCAGCCATTTTGTTAAGCTTTCATAGCCCCGTAAGCTTGATTTTTAAGATGACTCCAAAATATCTATCTGTGAAAAATGTATTTTACATTAAAAGGGACTTAAAATTTTCATTTCGGATGTGTATTTTTGGAGGATTTTAGATGAGATAAAAATATTTAAAAGAAAAAGTATAGTTCGTTTTTCCCCTATTGATTAAAAAGGCTTTTTTATTTTTAACAGCATTGTTTATTTTGCGTAAAATAAAGAGTGATGGTATTTTGAGTAATAAATTGGCCTGTAACTTTGCGACTTCTTTCTGTTTAAAACAAGGAAATTAACGCAATTTATATTTTTTACTTATCACTCACATTTTTTCATCATTGATATACGTTTTACTTTTGTAAGGCATTCGCTGATGTGTAGGAAATTATTCTTTATCCAATATATAATTGAATTAACTGAAGTTCGCAGTTCTGCGCAGAGTGAAATGGTTAAGCTTTAGCGGGTAATTTTTTTCGAAGTCTCATGTAGACGGTGATTTTCCTGCTATTTTGGTTCAAGGTGAGTTGAGCAAAATTTTACCAGGCTCGAATAGATTTGTAGAGTTTCTATAAATCTTACGTAGACATATTCGAAGCATGAAAAATGAGCAATGCCTTCGCAGACATTCAAACCTGGACTTCTCGAATACGTGCCGAGTATCCTACCGTTGTACCACGTAGACATGCTGGAAGGAGGGAGAAAATACCTTACATACTATCCATTCAAAAAGCGACTGGGGATTAGGGAACCAATCGCCAAATTTTGGTAGTGACGAATTATTGTCCATCACCTTCTACTTCGAGCGCCATTGTAGAGACATTAGCTTATTTTAAAGCAGGAGACATGAAGAATGAGCAATGCCCTCGCCAGGATTCTAAACTGGACCTCTCGAATACGCACCGAATATGCTATCGTCATACTACGAAGTCATGCTCGAAGGAGGGAAAAAATGCCTTATGTACTCTCCCTTTTAAAGGCCGACTGGCTATTAGGGGGCCCAATAGATGTCTAGAACGATGTACAACTAACACTGGTTTTAATAAATACTGGTACTTCCTTCTTCATCGGTTGTGCCTTTTTTCAGAAGTCAGCTTACCATATTAATATTCTTTACCATTTTTGAAATATTTGAGAAAAAGTGGTAGACTTAAAACCTTAAATTCTGCTTTAACGGTTCTATACTGTTCTGGAAAATTTGAACTGTTTTAAACAGGAAACAAGCATGGCGCAATCTAACGGTTTCAGTAAAAACTGATAGCGGGAAATCAACAATGGCGATGTGAACCTAAGATGGGTGACGTTGCTACAATGTTCTAATATAAACGTCCAAGTGTGGACCCCGTGCTGTGGTTTCTATAAATCTTACGTAGACATTGGCCTTTCTCTTGTTTTGAAGGTCAGGTAGAAAAATTCCATCAAGATCAGACGTAAAGTATAGCTTTATATGAAGTGCACACACACAAGCAAACAAATGAACACTCCTCTTTGTATACGTACATGGTTTTAATGAATACTAGCTGGTGTAATTTCACGGGTTCAGATAGTAATGAATGACTCAAAAGAATTTGTTTTTATTGCTTTTAATTTGTTTATTTTGTTAATTAATAATACAAGAAGTTTGACAGAAAAATTAAATGTCTTCGCAATGCGAAACGACAAAACACTGCCGCGTGTAAGATAATAATAAATTTATTCGCTCTGTAGAAACACATTTCTTTTAAATCGCTGGGATTTTTCACTAAATTCGAAAGAAAAATATGTAGCGAGTGGCGACTCACTCCTTTTATATCGCCGAGTTTTGTGATTAAATTTGAAGCATAAGAATCTTAGGCTTTGGAAAATGACAGCACAAAGTTTTACAGGTGAGCGATGACACACATCCTTATCTCGATATATTATAGATAACATATTTACTATTGGGATTTACAATTTAGACCAAAAAAGAAAAAAAGAACACTTCTGTATCTCCCGTTCTATTGGGCCAATTGACGAAATTTAGCACGCGTTTTTCATGTCTCGAAAGCGCGACTTAGGATATATATTAGATTTACATATAGCATGGTTTTTACCAAAGATAATTTGACAATGGACTTTTTCTGAAATGACATGCAGATTTTTTTTCCATATTTCGATTCTGCAACTCAAATATTAAATTTTGTAAAATTTCGTTAGAAGCTTATCAGGACTTGTATTTCTTTTTATCTGCTTGGAGAACATGACGTGTCCTGACTAGACAGTGAGTTTGACTGCAAACTATTTCCTGTGGAGTGTAGCAAAGACGACAAGATGAGAGGGGTTAAAATGACCCTTTATTTTCGAAGATTTCACAAGCGCTCCCGCACTTCGGGATACAAAGACCAACCACTTGTAGTCTGAACGTAAAAATATAAGACTACTAACTAACTAAAACTTAAATAAGAGCTAACTTTTAATATTTTACACAGATGACTAACACTAAGACTGGCCTTTCAAATTACTACGTACGTAGTACGCAAACTGCCGGAAACTACAATCAGTCTTTAGCTTTCTTTCAAGATTACTAAAACCTCTGGCCTTAAAGTCGAACAGTAACTGATGGCAAGCTCTCGTTAAGATTCGTGGCAAGACGGCTCACTCTCTCCCCTTCTACTCTTTTCTTGGCAAAAAGCCACAACTTAAATACGTTAGCAAGTACAATTTGCATAAACATATTCACGCGTTAATTCTGGCCGGAATTGGAAAATAAGAGAAAATAGTATAGTTTTAAAATAAAATAAAGGTTATATAAACCTAAGATCCTTACAAGCTTACCGAGAAATTCAAACATTTATCTTGGCGCACTTTTTTTTCGGTTTGTTCCAAAAATAATTTACTTAGCGAAATTCTTAATTTATTTCAACCTGTTTTTCTTTCCCTTTGTTATTGTGCACGAACGGAAAAAAGAGGCATCTTTCATACTTTCAAATAATTTTAACAAAGTGCGTAAAGCATATTTGGCGTTATTATCGGTTATAACAAATATGCTAAAATTAAAAACCCATTTTTATATAAAATCACGTATATCTTTGGAAATTTTGAATAAAAACTCAAATTTTTTGCAGCTATGCCTAGAAATACATCTACCTTAAGATGACCGTAAAAGTTTGATCGGTTATAATCAAAATGGTTTTGAAAAATTTATAAAAATTACTAAAAAATACAAATTTTAGAAGTAAATGAGAAAATATATTCGAATATCTTGCGAACTGTGAAAGAAGGAATCAAGTACGTTTAATAAAAGAAGGAGATAACAATAAATATATATCATATTCTATTAACATTGAAGAGCTAAAATTTTGAGAGCTAAACTCAAACTACTCGTGTGAATTTTTAAGCACTCTGACATAATTTGAATCGTAGAATCGAAATATGGAAAAAAATCGGTATGTCATTTCAGAAAAGTCTGATTTTGTGTCAGAATACTTATGTTAGAACAATGCTACATAAATCTAATGTACAAGTATCTTTATTCCCGATTTCAAGTCATGCAAAATACAAGTTAAATTTTGTCAAGTGGCCTAGTAGAACGGGAGATACAGAATTGTCCCCCTTTTCTTAATGCAATGTGTGCATGGAAATTTAGAAATATTCTTCTGTGGGGTATCTGGTTGCGATATCATTAACAAATTGTAATCATTTTTATCTGAAACAATCAAATTAAATGCTTACGCGATTTGATTCTTATAAGAAATTAAAAATGAAAAGTACTATTTCCTTCAGGAAATCGTTAATAATAATGTCTTTTATTTATGTCTTTATTAAACTAGGATAAAAGCATATGTATGCAAGAAATAACAACCTAAAGGTAATTGATTAATAAGCACTATAATTATGAAGTGTGATCCTGAAAATGAAATCAATTAGCGACAAATTATTAACCAAGCCAGAAAAATAATAAACGAAATAAAAGAAGAGAAAAGTATTGTACAACGTACACATAAGGCGAAAAAAATCTGCTTTTATTTAAATTATTTGCTGCTGATCTACTAACGCGCGAAAATGGGCCTCGGTTTAAGTCGCTAAATAATGGTAATTTATAAAAATAATTCACACTCTTTAGGTATTTCAGAAAGATAAAAGGAGCATTTGTCATGTTAATGTTCTGCGTGATCATAGAAGTGAATCGCAGAAAAATCTAGTCTGCTTTATAAACATTTTTTATTGTTGCTAACATCACTTGCTTGACCGAATCACGAATTTTATCGTGGCGAAGACCTCATGATTGCGCTTGTTGGTAGCATAGACCTTGGGCGCCGCATAGATGACAGCATGACTTTGACCAGCTAGAGTCCAATTTTGAGAGACAGCAGGCCGGGGATGGACTCGAGGGTCTCCCCCATCTTCCCCTACTATCAAACCACTCGAGAGGACTTTCGGTTCGCCGTGTATTTTAAGTGCTCTCATGTCGCGCAAATACTATACACTTACAGACATCCATGCCTTCTGCGGCATTTCGAACCCGGAATTTTCGGTGCGTTCCTAACCACTATCCCGCATAAATAATTAATAAATAAAACATTTAAATAACTTAAATAAACTGATAAAAACTTAAATCACGTAAATAGGCTTTTCATGGTTTTCACGGAAACTTATATATTCGAAATTTTGAAGATGAAGAATTCTTGCGCATCTGAAGATATCTAGCTGATTTAGTTCTTTCACGAGTAGTAGAAGTAAAGCGTGAAGAATTAATTATGGAAAAACTTTTACGAGTTTTCTTAGTCATAAAAAATATCATGCTCTTTGAATAATGCCTAATTTTTCATCATAATACGTAAATATGCCGTCCGTACGACTTTTTAATTCGTTTCTAAAAGAGCCATTTGGGCCATTATTAATATTATAATTTATGGCACCTGTCTTTGACAATAGTTCAAGCTGTGACAGCTCTTGAGTATAACTGCACATGAGGAAACTCGATGAAAAACGGTTTGGCAATACAGAGAAAAATGGGAAAACAATAAGGTAGGTAGAAGTAGAATTGTACAGAGATACCGCTTTTTTTCTCGTGTTTACAGGGAAATGGTTATTTTCTCATCCTAACAGCTGAAACAGCTGTTCTGGTTCGAAAGCATGCTGCAGTATTCGATTCGTTTACTGAATATTTGCGCCTTTTGAGGCTTCCCCATTTTAATCTTCAAAAACACCTTTCACGATTCTCGTTTGGAATTGCAAACAATAATCTCAGTCTTCTTCATAGTATCTTAAACAAGGTAAGCTAATCTTCTTATTGCATGGCTTCTGAAAGATTTCCTTCGTTTAGAGGAGATAAAATGGCATTTTTTCTCAAATATTCTTTGACATAAAACAGTCTGACCAAATATTTGCCTTTAGAAAACTGTTACTATACTAACATGAGGTATTTTACGGTATTTCTTCTGTCATTAACGGAACATTTTTCAACTTCATTCCTTTATCGTTTACGTGAGAATTCAGAAAATTCTCATTACTATGACAACTTAAAAACTATGTATACCTTGTGTATACATAAACGGATAGGAAATGTTGTACTTGAAATTTCAGAAGCTCAGTTAAAATTACATCTTTAAATAGTTGATTAGTTTTAAACTTAAGTAAATTTCATACTAATTGTCGTCAGATTAATTGAGATTTTGAGGAAAATCTAAACGTCCTTCCTGATATTATCTCGGTTAGTCGGGAAATGACTGTGATCGTTTAGGATCAATATTCAAGACAGTAGAGCCTTTAGCCACCTTTATTGGACATCCTGCAACTTTATAAAACGTTCGGGATGTATAAAGTTAGTATGAAGCTCTGAGTATGAGTCAAATATTTTTTTTTCTTTGCTGCATCTCTAATCACATGAATCAAATACATTCAGAATTTTCTGACGGTTTAATTCGATGTGAGGAACAGTAAATTTTTCATTTCTCTTTTATATTGATACTGGTATACGGTTATGATAATTTTAAAATTCAATATTTGACTTTAACAGCAATATATATCTATGTATACTTGTGTTAAGATTTCGTAATACGTCTCTGAAAGAAGAGGTTATTCAATAAACTATTTTATATACACACACTATCTTTTCAATTGTTCATTTTAGGTAATTTTCTTTATATGGCTATAATTACAATTAACAATTTTTACATCATAGTTTTATGCATATCCAATACTATTTATCATAAATAATTTTTTCATCTGAGGCTTTTCCTTTTACTATTTTAAGATTTTTAAAATATTTATAAAATTTTTTAAATTAAAAAAATTTTCAAAACTTAATTTTTCTTTGCTTTTAAATATTACTTAAAAGTATGATTTTGTAAATTGGATTTTATGTAAACTTCAAATTGTAATTCTTAGTTTTCATTATTGGCTTTCTTAATTTGAAATATAGCAATTGTAATAGGAGTATTCCCCTTTCATTTTTATTATGATTACATATATATATATATATATGTGTGTGTGTGTGTGTATGTGTGTGTGTAAAATAACAAAATATAAATTAGAAAATAGCCCCTTAATGGTTAGTTCTAATTTGTTTATTTTCCCTCTCTATTCTAAAAATAGTAATCTTTTCTGCACTGTGTTATTTCGAGACTTATACATGTCATATGATCCTTACATAACGCAGGTGATGTGAATGGAACTCAAACATCTGATAATAATTTTACAACAGTATTAATTATCCAGTCAAATACGTCGACAACCGAAATTAACTCATTCTCAATTAAGATTTCATCCTGAACGTAAGTCACTTGCATTTCTGCACTTCGGTCTATACAGACAGTTGCTTGCTCCTTCTCTTGTTGTCGCAAAGCTATTCAAAATGTAAATGTTCTTGAAAAGGCACGAACAGTGTGCTAGTTTGTTTGTGGCTGCAAAATGTTTACCAAAATAAAATGAGTATCTAATCTGCCCTGCTGCCAAGACTAGTCTTCATTATGGTTGAATATTTCTACATCATTATTTTTCAGTTTCTGCTTCATTATAAGCACACACACATTATATATATATATATATATATCAATTGTTTATGGGGATATATATATATATATATATATATGGTAAAAGAAAAAAATAGTAATGTTGTTTGGCTAAGTACGTAGATGGCATATTAAAGAGGACTAAATCTAATTACGCTGAATGCTAATCTATAATGAATAGGAACCTTGGCAGTCGGGGCAGATTAAATTCCATTTTTATTTAAATTCAGATTTGTAGCCACAGCTCACTCAACACTTCAATCGTGTCTATTTTCAGAACATTTACATTTTTGAATACTATTGCGATAGGAAGGGAACACAGCGAAATGAAATGGCGTCCAAGCAGCAACAGAAATACAAGGGAAGTGCGCATTTATCCAATATGACAGTTCACCAAAGAGGAAGGTTTTGGTTGACGTTAGAAAGGCTTCATTTCTAAGAGTTTAGAATCCTAAATAACTACGTCATCAACGTTACGCAAGCTTTGTGACATAGATTAATCTAGAAATGGCGCAGTCCAGAAACGTTATAAATATTTTTAGAATAAATAAGAAATAAGCAAATTAAAAAAGAGCAATTGAAAGGCAATTACTAAATTAAATTATAAAGCTGATTTACGTACTTTTTATCTTGCATGCATATATATGGACCGATAGATAGATAAATAGATATAGTTTTAAACTCAATTATTATCCATTAAAGCTTGTTTAATGATTTGGGAAATTCACCCTTTAGAAATCATTTCGTAAAATGATACGAAATCTGGAATGAATATTTTCTCGATTATATTCCCTGAGGTTAAAGTACGAGTAAATCATTTAAATCCATGGAAACAATTTAAGTAATTTAAATTGCCTTCTGCATTTCCAAGCTTCTTACTATACATCCAAAATTAAGTTGCTTAGTAAATAAACGCATGAAATGTAGTATATAGGGAAGTAATGTGAACTTCCTTTCCATATAATTTAAAATGTTTAATTACTGTTGAGCAAATATTGTCAACCATTAAATTTCTTGATGTAAAATTTTAATGCTTGTCCTTGTATAACGTCGATAGATATACATTTGATGATTCAACTTGAGACGGAATTAATTTTCCTTTTATAGAAGTACTGAATAAAATGATATTTTTTTTATATTTTTAATGCAGATCTCTTTTTAGAAATCAATTAATTATTAAATAAGTTGTTAATAATAATTAATTACAAGTAATTACTAAATAATTGAATAGCTGTCTAATATTTAGTGCGTTTACTTCCGAATTAAATTTTGTTTGTAATCATAAAAAATATTAAATTTAAATTTCTTTTACGGAATAAAATTCTGTCGCATATAAGCAGTCAGATAAACTGATTTAATTGTGTTAAACGGCCAGCTAATCTTGTTTGTTTTCCCATTTGAGGACTTTCATATGCGTTAATCACCATGCATGCGTAATTCGTAAGAAAATGTATAATGAATGATAACTTTTCTAAGTCTGAAGTTGATGAAAGGTACAAAAGATTTTGTAATTTGAAAACATTTTTTAATAATTGCTACATTCAAATTATATTTTAACTAACTACATTATGAACTCTAACTGTATATGTGCATTCATTGAAATACTATTAGAATAAAAATGATTTGTTACTTAAATAATATAAACTGATGCCAGAATTTTATTCATTTATTTATTCATTTCGTCATACGGGTCAACAAGACCTTTCAAGACGTTTCGTTCAAGATTCGACGAAGCTCAATAGCCACCAATAAAACTTATGCAGAATTAGTAAAGTAGGCTTCCTTTCTCTGATTCTTATTCAATGTCTTTGTTATAATTCCGTTGGTGTGTAATAATAATAAAAAATGAATCTAAAATTTAGCTTATTTATCAAGTGTCATTTGTAGCTTTGACTTAAAACGTATTCTGCAAAATTTTGAGCTGTGTTCTGTAACTTCACTTCGGTGAATATTTATACGACTTTATATATATCTCTGATATTACATTATATATGCTTCCCAAATGTGTATATAAGGCATAGTTCACAAATTTATATAGGATAATCCAAAATCTGCGTACATCAAATTTTCAAAAATTGTAAAAATTCTAAAAGGGGTATTAATGGCAAATTGTTTCAATCCATGAAACCTTAAGTACAAGTACAGTTGCAAGTAATATAACAGTTATATTAAATAAATTCAGTTGCTATAAATTAAAATTATAAATTTCAGCTGCTGTTTATACCGTCGTCTTTAAAAATCAATTTCATGGTGCTAGATGGAATGAATTCTTTTCAAACAGAGTCAGTTTTTATGATTGAGCATCACTTCGTACCGTGTGACTTTGATTACGATGATATTTTCGCTGAAACGCTTCTTTCCGTCAGAAAGTGTATCTTCTCATTTTGCTTAAACTGCGAGCTTGATGTATATTGCTGTTCTTTCTTTCTTGAAGTACATTAAAAAAATTAATGTTTATCCATGTAAACATTTAAGAATAGGCGCGTTTTTTGAGTCGAATTTAACAGTATTTGTATTTCGAGTCTTTATCATCTTTGTTTCAAAATCTTGTTTCAAGAACTTGCTTAAATCTTTGATTCAGGATCATGAAGAATCTTTCTTTATATCAAGAATCATAAAAGGAATGTTAAACTGTCCACAACTGCATTTGCTTCCTTATAGAATACTTTCATCCTTAACATCTATATCGTCTTCAAAATTAATACTATTACATTTAAAAGTCGACAGGATACGAACCAGTACGGGAAAAAAACAATGTATTTTTAATGTCTTTGGATTGACTTTGTTCCTTTTGACTTTCTAATTAATCGTTCCTAAATACGATTTTCAGGTCTCAAACTTTAACATTATTTATTACTTGCTGAAGCCTAAATACACGCACTTACATGTTACAGTTTTCAAGACAGAAAGGGGAAACTATATAACTAAATTATGTAGGAAACTTAAGGAGTTATTGCAAATTCACGTTAGAATTTTTTCATATATATATATATATATTATATATTCTATATCTTACACAAGACTGCAGATATGCGCTCGCGCATGTCATCTCTCTCTATTTATATATATGTATAGCGCAGTCATGAAATTTTTCAGTATAAGAAGAATTGCAAGTATTAATACTATAAATTGTAATCTAAGAACGTATGACTGTGACTAAAATTCTATAAATTATGAATTTTTATTAATTCATGTCTGATAAAGCATTATGAATCGAAGAACCGTTATAGATGTTTACTTATCTTATATCCTGTCTAATATTTAAGAACTTTACGGCAGTCGGGATAAAAATTTAAATGAATTTTTTCAGTTTTGTTTTGTTTACAAATTAAATCCCATGTTTATCCGTCGTTATTATCAGACTAATTCGCGAGTATTCTGGGAAAGATTTACTGAAGCAAAAATAAAATCGCCTTATTTACATACCAAATTAAATAAATTAAGAAAAACTACGTAAACTAATTATTTCGCTGCAGATAGAATTAATTAATGTGAAGCCTGTCAGCAAGATTCATATATTTGTACATAAACTTACTTGACATAACCTAGAGACCTAAACCCAAAGCTTCTGGTCTTTCATCTGCTATAGTATGTGTTTGAAATACGAATTTCACTTCACTGTTTTCTGATTAATTCTCTGTATCTAATATAGATTCGAAAGCATATTCAAAATTTTCTTAGCTTTTTATAAAAAACAGGAAAATTTCAAAATTTGCTTCAAGTTAAAGAATTAGTAAATTAAAAAATTGCGTGTATTATTAAACAATTAAAATCGAAAACAGAAAGATGAAACATAGAGGGAAAAAAGAGCCTCTGTTTTTAGCTATAATGGATTGTGCCCATTCTTCTTACGTTCTGAAGTTGCATCTCTGATGCGTAATTTATAATTTTAAGAAACTCTATATTTACAGATAGGCTTTACATCTTAGGTTATAATGTACTAAATTTGTAAAGTGTCGTTCTCAACATTAAAAAAAATAAATAGTATACTTCATGATAAATTCATTTTTTAATCTTCTATAACTGGAAAAAAAGAGCTTTCATTCAATGACTTTAAAGCGAGTTCTATCATTACAATGCGATGTAGAAAATTATTTAAATCATTCAAAAGAATGGCGAAGACTATCTCATCCCAGCAGTCTTTGGCACTCACAGTGGTAAAGCTAGCTTCAACCAATTCAATCGGTATTATCATTTCTTTCCGTATCTATTCGCGGAACTTTTTTAAAAAGAAATGAACTTGAATTTGAATACATCTCGTGAATCTCATTATCGTTTTCTTCCTCGGTGAAGTTTATTCTTTCTTTCTATATTTATGACAGATCACTGCATTTGTTCACTTCGCAAAATGTTGGCATAAGCGTTATGACAGACAGCGATATAATTCTCTTTCGATGTTGCAATGCTTTGTATAACACGAAGAAAATTCATAAAGATGCTTATGTAATTTCTGAATTCGATGTGAAGTGTTTTATAGTAATTCATTTTCCTTTTTATAGCACGGAGACAAAACTGTGTTTCATTTGGAATCAGACCTGATTTGTAATTATAGCCCACATTTACAGGAAAAAATTGTGAAAAAGCATAAAGCCATTCTATCTAGCTAAGTCCTGCCTGAACAAAGTTATAATTTCAAACTCCACGAGTTAACCCTTTCTCAGTTACTTATTTATTATGTGCAGAAATAAGCACTAACGAACCTAAGTATAGAATTTAAAATATAACTTAACTAGGGCTCTTATTTAACTTAATGTTTAACACAAATTCTCGACAGACAACTCATAATCCACGATAAGTTTGAATGAAATGGAACTTGACGCCCTATTTGCTTAGACGTGAGCATCACGTGAGACGGGTACCAGCAAATCACCCGTCGTGGATTCATCGAATTGATGATCTTCGTTAAATCAGTTTAACTCCAAAGAACAGATTAGCCATGCTACAGAAACTACGTTTAGCTATTACGACAGCAATCAGAAATTGCTAGATCAATGTCAGCTGCTGTTAGCCTGTCGTTTTGTATCTTGCTTAGCAACCTGTTCCTGCTAACTGAGCTCTCTATACTTTCGGGGAACAAGAGTTTATACAAAGGAAATTTGCAAAGAGACAGAATAGTATTAATTAAAAAAAATAGTAGCTTAGCAACTTAGCATACGGGTTATAAAAAGATTTACTATAAGGCAGCGAAAAGAGATATTATGTACAATTGCGTAAATGTATTAAATAAAATGTAATAACATTATGACATGAGTGCATCATGTAGATTGAATAAACTGGGATAGAAATATATTGAATATGATTAGAATGAGATAATTAATACCAATATACTGTGTAAAACTAGAATAAGTCCATTATAAAGTCAATAAAATCAGAAGAGGATTATTATATACACAAGTGTGTTGAACGAAATTAGAAGGAAAAAGATTCTTGATTTTCTCTAATTTGAGCGCTGAATTCTGTGGAGTTCTCTGTTCTGCACTGAATTTTGTGAAGAACCTTCTTTTAATAGATTTTAAGTCATGTTAGTTCACAAAGGCACTACATTCGCAAAAACATCTACGCCTAGTTCGATATTCGAATCCGAATCCCAAAGTTCATGTAGTCAGCCTCTCACAATACAGTGCTACCTGAGGTGACTAAATGTGGCGGTATCTCTAGCATTCTGACAGAGGAATTTATTAACTGTGTATAGCATGAAATTTTATTCGCTATATTTCTTGATGTATTAATTGTTCAGAGAAATTTATAATTCAATTAAAATGTTAGAATTGTTTAGAGTCTTTTTATATACTTTGTTCTTTAATCTGTGTATCAAAAAGCGAATATTTAGGCCCAAAACTTCTTATTTTTTCCCTAGCATATTACATTTGAAAGCTTAAATTATTTTCGATCTAAATTGTAAATACATTGTTAGGGTTCAGAAATATACTTCAAAAATTAAAATGTGTAAAAAGTCATTCCTACATTAGATATCTATCTTATACAAAAATAAAACATAACGTTATAAATGAAAACAGTATGGCTCATTTCTTCTTTTGAATTTCGCCAGAGAAGATTGAAGCTTTAACAATTATAACTTCTAAAAGTGATGCTTGTATATTAGTGTGTTATTATCATAACCCCGATAACCTCCTTTGATCTTCTAACAAATAACATTTAAAATCTCCAGGTTAAAAGTAATTTTGTATATATTTTTATTGTTAATAATTTGTTGCAAAGAAAGATGATACGAAAGTTAAAACCTTTGAAATAAACTGCTTTTATAAACATTCTAAAAAATGGAACTACTGACGTGTTCAGTTTGGGATGATACTGCAATTTGAACTAATTCTTGCAAATAATCAAGAACTTCATTTATTAATCGAAAGTCTCAATCAAATCTTAAAAAAAATTTTTTTTGCTTTCAAATAATTTATATTTCTTTATTCGGATAATATTTAGTCTCGCCTTTTGCATCTTTTACTATGTATTAGTTAATTAATTTGTCGAGCTGCTCTACCATTTCACCTTGGCTCATCCGTCCTGAATCGTTGTCGAGAAAAAGGCACAACCTCGATGAGAAAAATTCCCACCTCATTCTGAAAACCCCCGCAACAAGTGAACAACTGGTGGCATCAAGGGAGGGGGAAGAGCCAGATCTCTCGCCACCACCGAGAACGACTTGCGCGTGCCACAGGTGATGACGTCACGCCAATGTCGATCGCCGATTGGTCGATAGGGGGTAGGAAGGGAGAAGCAACAGCGCGGCTGAAATGTGTCTGTTGCATGTAGAATACAGTTGGGGTATTCTTCGTCGAGCGTCCACCCCCGCGCGGAAGGGGCTTTGAAATTCTCTTGCTCCTCTTCATCCCAGAGATTCGGGCCTGGGTGCGCCGCTCCCTCCCTATCCCCTCCGCTCCTCTTAACAAAGAGACTCCAAGAGAAGACTTTCTGTAGCAGTAAAACTTCTGGAGGGCTCTTAGCATTCATTCATTAGAGTAACATTTGACGTTTGGGTCACTGACAGTCGCACCAGCAAAAATTGAACAGTAGAAAATAGCGGGCCATTTCACTTCACTTTATAGTGGTAAGTTCTTCCTTTTATATAATAAAAAGTTTTCAATTTGCTGTTACCACATATTTCTCGCGCTTTTTACTAGGAATTTGGAAAGAACTATAATCTATTTCTTGATTATTAAGAAAATGATGATCTTCCTTTAGTTTATATTTAGTATTTCCAAGATAGGTATAATTCCCAGACTAACTTGCCCCGTCGCTCCTTAAGAATTTATCATTTGTCCTTTTCCTTAAATGAGAGTTTACTCCGAACATTTACATGTTCAATACATTCTCAATATGGGCATTAGAATACACACCATGAAATAAATTACTTCCGAAAAATTCTCGTGTTAAATCACAGTTTAATAATTAAAAAAAAACTTTCAAAATCAAAATATCATATTAAGATATTTTGGGGGGGGAATACAAATGCCATTCTTTAAAATATAGTAAGTTAATGAGAAAATTCTTTATGATCACAGGTGGTCGAATTAACTTAAAATTCTTCACTTAAAAGGACGTTGAGCTAAATCTATTGATATTCATTTAGCTTTCGAAAAAAAAATGCTAAATTAATAAAATATACTGAATATAAAAGATTTGCTTTTTACTGTATGGCATCACTTTATCATCTTCCTGAAGTTAGAATGTTTCTAATAATTTTTCCAAAACTTCATACAGTAGTAAACATATTAGAAATAAAGGGAGTATTTATCGCAAATCGGAATGTTTTTTAATAATGATGGTCTTCGGACCCATCCTAGTGTTTCTAGAATGTGAAAGAGATATTTAATGAAATAAACATAACTGTAGCACCAACTAGAATTTTAAATTTTGCTCAAGTATGATTTTGATGCTGTGTTTGAAGCTACGTGTTTTGTTTATTTTGTAATGTTATTTTATGATATAGCTTAATAATTGATGATTTTTATGATAACGTCGTGTTATGTTATGATAAAGCTACTCTGATAAATAATCTTAACAGTGGCGACTCAAAAAGTAGAATGCTAGTATACAATGCAGGCATCCATGTTATATTAATCATCCACTGAGAACTTAATATAGTCACTGTTTTAAAGCCTAAGTAAAGTATTCATTCGAATACTAATCAGTTATGTTTTCTAATTATACTTTTCTAGAAATTTTAAAAAATATGTTAATATAGTTAAGGATAATTTTTTTTCTAATTCCTTAACGTTTAAGTGAAAAAAAACATATTTACTACATTACTTTCAAAATTTATTTAAACATTATTTAGTTATCCTTCCTATCAGACACATTATTTTACAAAACGCTCATACTTGTTATACGGTTTTGTTTGCAAGTGATTCTTGACTTGTAAAACACGTTCAGAAATGCAATGCCGTCTTAATGATTTGTTCCACATGAACCAAAGTATTTCTCTACCTTTAGAATAGGATAATATTTAAGGATTTTACTTTTTCTGAAAATATGTATGAGCTGAACTGAAAAAGTTTGTAAATTTACTATCATATTCATAATATCTCCAAAATTATCATCGAAAATGTTTCTGTAATTCTGAATGCAGCACCAGAAATTCAGGTTTATGATAGTCTATTATTTTACTTTACTAAACAAATTGTTTAGTGATTCGCGATCTTTACTTTTCTTCCGGTACATAACAGTTTATCTGTTTTATTTTAAGAAAATTAGATATTATATGGATACTAAAAACACTTCATTACATGTAATTGGATTCGAAAGTTTCATTAAATATCTTTTAAGTGTTAGATTTGTCTATATAAAGTGAATCTTTAAAGGCAAGAAAATTATAATTTTGCTAATGTTTTATCACCGAAAAACCATTTTTCTCTAAAATGCAATGAATATCTGAATAGGATTGGCAATTTCCAGTTAAGGTTTCCCTTCAGATTGCTATCTTCACAGTTTATTGCTGCTTTAACGTACCAAAAATTAAAATATTAAAGAAATAACAAAGAATCCACCACAATAATTTAAGGAGTATTTTGCGCTTAACTTTTTTTAATAATGTATTTTATTCCTATTTCTTTTTAATTAATTAATTGTGAGATTACTGCAGTACAACATAATCTCCTGAATGCATATTCGAAGTCTGTCTAGAATATGGTTCTATACGCAATGAATTTTGAAATCGGTATCTTCGCTTAGTAATTCATCTTTAGAGGACTAGAACTGACTGGAGAGAAAAATCTGAGTATTAAAAAATTCGCTTTTAAAATATAGTTAATGTGAGTTTTGAACTTTAGTTCCACATTGTGTTCGTATTATGGAAAATTTTCGGTTATCGAAAGTCGAATAATTAAAGAGCTCCTAAATACTCCTATGCTTTACTTAGTTTATATAAAATGCATTTAGCTTACTATAAATGAGGTTATTTAGACACCTAATCGTAAGAACTGCTCCTTGCTCTCTTTTGGTCAATATATAACTCTGTTTGAAATTACATCATCGATCACCACTCTGGTCGAAGAATGAAACGATGCTGTTTTCTTTAAAGTATCCTTGCATAGCCGCAATTAAAAAATATTGTAGTGCTGTTAGGTTATTTTGAAACAGGAGTACATGAGAAATGAGTAATACTCTCCCCGGGACTCGAACCTGGACCTTTCGAATACGCGCCGAGTGTGCTACAGTTACAACATTAAGGCATGCTGGAAGGAGGGAGAAAATACCTTATTATTTATTAAGATAATTTGTCATTTATCCCTTTAGTTTTATGTTAGTAAAAACATAACACAGTTTTCATGAAGATTATGGAATATATAAAATATACCGTTGCTTAGTAATTCCTGTAGGAATATTTTAACAAATCATCCAATGTAAGAAAATTTCTGCGATTAAAAGGGTAAAAATTCTTTTTAGTCCGAACGGACGTTAGACCAAAAGGGCTCTTATTCTCGAAATTGCATTTTGCATCGATTTATCAAAAACGTTAAAACGCTTTTCAAATTGTTTCCACCATGTATTATCGCCCTGTATTATATTAAAGAAACTAATGAAGAATTTGCATGAATTTATGTATGTGTCTTGCATTGTGAAAAAACAACATCACCTGGAGCCATCAAATTTTGAATAACGTAGTCCTCCACTCACATATGGACGCCTTGAAGCCCGAATTTTGAATTTCGAATTTGTTTCATTATCTATTTCATATTTTGTAAAACTTTAACGAATTTTTGATTAAAAAACTGAACGATTTCAAAGCGAGCCGTGGCATTACTGTACAGAATAAAACACTTTTATCCTCAGCGCGCGAGAATATCTGTCGGAAATTCTAGACCTATGCTGTTTTTAATTACTTTATCTGAAAAGAGTGTTAACCCAAATGCTTTTGAAATGGCTCTCGAAACGTATCTATGCGTTTTGGCGAAAATCGGAATTTTAGAGCTGTCTGCCATAAGCGATTTCATTGCATTTATTATCGAAATATACGCTATCTTGTTGCGCCTCACAGAAAGCGGAGTTTAGTTATTAATGTTATATATTTGAAAAAGAAATGTGATTGATCTTTCAAAATGTTTCGGGAAAAATCTCCCTGCATTTTGCTTAATTTTATTTTCATACTTGGAGAGTTGCTTAGTTTTGCAAGTATTTCAGACCTTTCTAAATACAATATATCGTTTAAGAATTTGTTATAAGATAATTATTCTTCTTCAAAATATTTTCTTTCAGAAGTTGAACTTTTCTCCACATGTCTACATTTTGAAATATTTTCAAAAGGTGATCTAATTTAAAAATTCTCGGTTTAATTTCGTTATCCAAGTGAGAAACACTGGAATAGATATCCATAAATTTTCTTACAAGCTATGATGATGAAAACTCTTTATGATTTAGCGAGTTTTCTAAAATAAGTATCTAGAAACCATGATTATTTGATTCTCGAATATATTTATCATCCCATAAAAGCATTTTCGTGATCATATGAAGCGTAAATGACAAAATCAGGGAATTATATTCTTTTAGATCTGTATATAGGTAACTTCGGCTCTGGCATTATGAACTGGATTCCTAATGTATATCCATTCGCGTTTGTTCAGCTGTGTGTACATCCAGTCGGGTCGAAAGTTCCTTCATTTATGCTTAGGTTCTTAAAAAGGCCCTCCTTCTGTCAAATAGAGGCCGGCAAGTCTTTGAGCGAGCCAGTGGCGTACTTTTGTTTCCTCTCTTTTGGCCTTATAACGAGTTCATCTAAAACAGTGAGACCCCCGATAGTTACTTTAATGAGGGGAAATGGAGAAAAAATTTTGTTTATTGTCTCATATGCATGTCCTTCCCTATCTAAAATAACTTAAAAATACATGGTTATCTTATTATTAAAATCATCTGATATTCGAGTCAATTTAATGTTGAAATCAATCTGATATCTGCATCATCTGATATTCTATATATTTCTAGATATATTTAGCTAATTAAGAAAACAATTCTTGCTGGATATGAGATTTTATCGTTAGAGTTACCAACTCTAGTAATCTATCAGTAACGCAGCTTCTTGCACACTTCAAGGGAAAATACGGTGAATGAATAACTAATGAAAAATGTTAATTTGTTAATTAGCTTTTCTTTGTTTTTCTGAAGCCTTTCCGGTCTTCAAATTTCGCAAAAGCAAACAAAATGAAAGCTGTCTTGAAAATCTTTCTTGTAATTAAAATCAAGCCGTATTTTAGTTCCTTAGCTAACAAATGGAGTGCTATATTAATTTCGTTTAAAATATGTCATTGTAATCATTTCTCTTAACGAATCTCCTTAATGTGTTAAATTTTATCATAGTTCGTGTTATTAATTTTGTTTCATTGTGAGTTCGTTTGCACATTTAACTAAGTCTGAGCAGGTAACATTAATTCTAGAGATATAGGTTAACTCTAGCATTAAGATAGTTTGTCTCTTAACACCTAGGACTGGAACTCTAATTGTAATATTCCTATTAAGAGTGAATTACGAGTACCTCCTCGCAACTATCTCTTATGTAGATATACACGAATTATTATATCCTGGAGTGGAAATTAATGCCACGCTTAATCTCCTCCTGTTGTAGACTAGTTATATATCAGCTTATAATTTAAAGAATTATATTGAAGTTTGTAGTTTTATCATGTTTTGTAATTAAAAATTAATTGCTGTCTTTTAATTATGTTTACTGTACCCTTCTTATTTAGATAAGAAAGTTAGTTTCAGTAGTTCGAATGTGTTTTCGTGGATTTGGGGAATTAGTAAATGTTGTGGGAATATACAACGTTAAAAATTATTGAATTATAGCCAAATGTAATTTAATACTACTAGTCTAAATTTAACTGATTAATATATATTCAAATAATTAAATATGTTAATTACTGTCGTATATTGAAAGAAAGTCTTTCATTGTAATGTTGAATAAGTGTCTCAAACCAAAATAACTGAAGCATTAAGTGTCTGATATTGATATTCATTATAAATTGACATGCACAGAATTTTCTAGCCTAATTTTGGTATCCGCAAGTTTAGAAAGTTTCGCATAAAAATAAAAGAAAACTATAAAAAAGTATTATTATACTTAAGGTATTATTATACATGATATTATATATAAAAGTATTATTATACACGAATATATCCGTTTATATTTATAATGTATACATTAATATACATGTCTCTGGAAAGACCAGATATATTAGAATTTATTTAATCGTAAGAGGGCTAAATGCTTTACTCCTGCACTAAGTTGTTTTTTTATCCATCACAGGTAAGGCACGAAAGGCTTGAATTTTCTTTATCTAAAAGGTAACTACTTTGTTTTCTATTGACCAAAGCAGATTTGTCTCAAATTTTGGCTGAAATTAATTTTTAAAAATAAATTTTGAGGTCTACAATTACAACTCCGCAAGTTTTAATATCTAACTGTTTTGGCCTCTCTAGATATTATAAAGAGTATTCTAGACATATAACACTAAATATTATTATAGATATTATAAAGAGTCCAGTTTCCTGAGAAACCTGTTACATTCTTTTGAGTCTTTAAAAGAAATCTAATACGGATCTATATTCCATCCGTTAAAAGTATCTCAGGAAAAAAAGAACAATATAAATTAATTAAATTATAAAGCTGTAGAGACATTACGTTATTTCGGCGTGAAAAACCTCTCCGGGACTCGAACCTCGGACCTCTCGAATACGCGCCGAGTTTGCTGACTATTACACCACGAAGGCATAGTAAGAAAACCGGAGAAATACCTTATATACTCCTGTATTTTAAAGGGCAACTGGCGATTAGGGAACCCAATCTCCAAATCCTGGTGGTGGAGAATTATCATCACCACCTTTTTTTTTTAGTTCGGGTGCCAGTGTAGTGACATTAGATTATTTCGAAGCAGAAGACGTGAAAAATGAGCAGTACCTTCCCCGGGACTCGGACCCCTCGAATAGGTGCCAAGTATGCTGACCATTACACCACAAAGGCGTGCTAAGGAGGCGGAAGAAATACCTTATAAAGCAATATACTTAACTTTATTCAAGTTACAACTTTGTGATTCGCTTCGGTCAGATTTTATGTGATAAGTGTTAATGCATAATATTTTTAAATGGAATTTAAGACAAATGCAAAACTTCGCTAGGAGTTTACACTCATTTTCTTGGCAATATTTTCTTGTGTTATTCCAAGCTTAAACCATTTTTATATATCTTGAAGTTATGCTTAGTTTATATCTTGAAAAAATTCATAAAGTCTCCTAAATTAGTATTTAATGATATTTATTATTAATTTATGAGCAATTTGTAATTCAAAACAGACTTCTATTTGAGGTGTGACTCATCAGATTTTCGAGAATGAACCAAGTGAACTAGTGTGTCAACTAATTATACTAATAAAAATCTGCTAAAATTCGTCCAAACTATTGTTTTCGAAGACGCAAAATAACATCATTACTTTCTTAAAAGTATCCTCAAAATTAGAAACATCTTTCATTCTGACGAGAAAATTCAATTACCTTTTAAACGAAATTGGGTTAGCTTGTTCCATTGATTATTTTCTTATTTCTTTGAAGTTTCAAGATAATAAAGCTATACAAATGTTTAGGGGAAAACGTAGTACTTTTTTTAACTTTCAATATCAGCAACAAAGATGGCATGTTAGCTATCGTATACGTTTTCCAGTTTAAAGGCAATTTTTTAAACGTTTCAATTGCGTTTGCACTGCAAACGTTTCAACTGCAATCTGTCTTCCATTCATAGATAGGTTAGTGTGATGGTATACATCGGCAGCTTAATCAGTAATGTTTTTGATTAAGATTTTTTGAAAGATAACCGATTTCTCTTCTGATCACTGAAATATTTTGACTTTTATTTCGATTTTTCATAATATTAGATGCGTTCCTTTTTTTCTGCGTCTTTGCCTTTGTGTTTTTACGTATGCATTCGTATTTACCAATTTTCTGCCAGTGCGAATATATTGATTTGGTTCAAAATTCCATACATTTATTCGGATGAAATCTAGGTTTTAAAAGTGCAAAGACGTCCTTATATTTCTCTTATTTTTGCCTAATATTGGTATTTCACGAATATGTGTTTCTACTGATAAATATTATATTCGCCCGAATGTAATTCGGTGCTTTTCCCCCAAAATACACATTTCAAAACTATGCTTTCATTCATGCGCAGTCTAAAATTTAAAAAAAAATATGTCAAGATTATTTACAATTTATGCTTCAAACGCAGCGCAAAATGAAATGATATTTTAAGATTTTCTCATTTTACGAAAACAAAGCATTCTTGCGAAGCATTTTGTAAAAGGAAATGGCGTAAAAATGCGAAATAGCAATTGTCATTTATTTGCATGAGAAAAGACTGAACTTTCCCAAGTTTTCCGAAAAATTCGTCAAATCATACGAACATTCTTAAAAACTTGAGATAATTGTGAAAGAAACAACAGCATTAAAAATAATCCATATTAATAACATATGGTATAGTTTCACTTTCCACAGTTGAAAAGAGAGCAAAACCTAAGCTTTTAAGTCATGCGATGTGCAAGGGAAAACGAGAGAACTGCGATCATTTATTACTATATTAATTGTTTTCATCCGCAAACAACTGTGTTCACAATTTCCATGTTTTGCTTAATTCGAAAACTCGATTATCTTCTTGCTGTAAGTTAAGCTGGTGCCGTTCTTCGCAGGTGAAGAAAACATCCTTTAAATCTACCTATGCTATTTTATAAACGTAATTTTACTTTCCTGCAATTACTGTATAAAATAAATAACGAAGAATATTATGAGCTTCGTCTTTCTTCATAAAGTGAAACTCATCTTTGGATTATTTTTTATTATCCTCAGAAGATGTACTAGTTGCGAAGGCGGAAAGGGCATGAAGCAAGCTTTCATAAGGTTCTAAAATTTTATTTTAATTACCTCTGTTATCTTATTATTTTGGTTTTACTACAGTTTCTACTTTCGTTCAACTACCATCAGAATGTAAATTAGTTAATTTGTTAAAGAATAAATACGCTTCAAGTTGTTAAGTTTTTCATAACTCACTCTGCAGCACACGCTGGCTGTCACTCTACTTTAGTTCCCTCTACTTTAAATCTTGCCGGAGTAAGCTTTTGCAAATCGCGATTACTTCCCAAAAAGTGTAAACAAGGTTTAGTTAAGCGCGTTAATTTTGTATTTTACATTCTGTTTAATTTAAACGGGCATTCTGAGTACCTGCAAGCTAGCGGAGCTGTATTTCTGCTGAATTTTCAACTTATATAATTAATAAGTCGAACAATTTTATTCTAACATTTTATTTTGCTTGTGATCCTTTAGTTAGATTGATGAAAAATCGTCTGGTCGTGTCTACAGTAGAGGAGAAATTGTACTATAAAATATTTATCAAGAATATAGAGAGAAGTTAGGGTTATTTCAAAGCATGGTTTTTAGACTAATTAATTTTCTTTACACTTTCAGTATATTAAGCTCACAATATGTAAGACCATCCTGTAAGCTTAAACTAAATCTTTCTTAAAAGTCTTTTCACCTAGGCCTCAGCGAATTACTTCAAAATGTGCAGCGAGATATTGCCCTTATTAGAATCTACTTTTACTAGATCGCTACTGCCGGTTTACAAATAAAGAGGAAATACAGAGCTTGAAAGCTGTCGATTACTTGTCGACATGAAATTTATGAAAAAATAAATCAAGTTTCCATTTTACAAGTGTGTAGTTATCAAAGTTTAGAACTCTTTAAATAGACAAGACATCTGGTTTTAATCTTTATCTAACCATCTACAGAAAGGGTTCCTTTGTTAGCGAATAACAAGACGGCATGCTAGAGGTCTCACAGAATTATTATTTTTTTCTCACTTCAAATAGTTGTATTGGCGCGAAATGCACGATGGCGTGAGTTGGAGGCTAAGTTCAATATTATTCGAAATTATTAGGCGTGGTTGACATTTGAATTGCATAGCCGTACTTTCTGAAGGAAGATATGTGACATAAATTAAACGGAAAATGCAGAGTAATTAACTTAATCTTAGCTTATTCTAGAACTTAAAATTAAATGTTACAGTGATATAGATACTTATCTTTTTTTGTTGTAAAACACTTTTAAGAAACCAGCTGCGTCTTATAGTAAAGTCATTTTACTTCCAAGTCAGGACCATGTTATATAGATCGATAGAGATTTTATTTTCGCTGCATTGCAAAAGATTTCGAAATGCCATCGTAAAACCTTGTGCATGGCAGATACAAGTTTGTAATAAATGACTGAACATAAAATCACAAGGGATATAACATTATTTTGAGACTTAGCTCACCCATAAATATGCACAAAAATGAAAGTAGGAGAACTTAGCTGAAAAAAGATTTTGGCTAGTGTTGTTGTAACTCATGTAAAAGAAATTTACATTTTTCGTTTAAATCGGATTGAATTTATAGACGAATCAGAAAGCAAAATAGGGCTATTTGCCTACTTTTAAAAACAAATACGTCTTCATTTTCGAATAAGGCACTGAAAATGAATGACATTGAAGAACTGACTTCACGAATAAAGTCTTATCAATATAAAATGACAAGAAGCTGCATTGTAAAAGACTATGAATTTCATAACCTGAGACTGAAAAACCTGTTCTTCTAAAATGCAATACTGGAAAGGAATTGTATTTTCAAGTAATATAATTACTAAGAACTGGCCACTAGTAATCAAGCAGTATTGTTGCTGAACACTGATAGTTCCACTTGGGTTCGATTTTTAGGCGAATGCCTGGCTGCATAGGCGTTTTCGTGGTTTTCCCCAAGTGCAACGTATGTACGAGCTAGTTTCCCTTAGAAAGTCCTCCACAATGGCGTTCCTGCACTTAGGCAAAAAGCCCTCCCGTGTAATTTAGGTATAGTTTCGGAGTTTCACCCGATAATTAAATAAAACAATCTAATTACTAGAATTTAAAGGATTATCTGATTTTAATTAGCTGAGTGGGTTATTTTTTGAAATTATGGAGCATAAATTCAACTCCGGCTTTTTAACTTTTATACATATTTTTAATCATCGTTAGTAAGGTACTGGATACGTGCAAGAGAGATAGTATAAAATGAGTGGTGAGGATGGTAATTTTACGGTGGGGGTGAACGAGGGAAGGACATATTGCTTGGCGTCGTCACTTGATATAAGACCGAAATTTTCGTGGCTCGTGCTCTAATATTAAAAATTTCGGCCCGGAGAATTTACACTAACAGCCCCCTCGTCACTTCCTTTAAAAAATTGTGAGATTCGAAGAAATTACGCGAATGACTAATTTGTAAGAAAATAATGTTATATTACACACCTTTTGATTGAAACTTGCAATTATGAACTAGTTAAACTTTGGCACTGTGGTTAACCATATTATGAGATCAGTGTTTGTATTTAAATATTATTACCTCATATTTCCTCATTTTGATTTCAAACGCGTGATCTAAAATTCATTCTTTTTTGCATGACACAAGGTTAAACGTTTTTTGTTTGTTTGTTTGCATCCTTTTCGCCCCTGAATACTTCGTGGGGTTAACCTGCGCAGATCAGATAGCTTCCCTTATAAGGAAACGATGTTTCAATTAAGTAAATATTAGTAATTTTCAGTTCCTTGATATGAGAATAATAAAAAGACTACTTACTTTAAATTTTGCACATGCGAATAGCGGAAAAATCATTCAAACGAATAAAAAAGCGATATTTATTCCAACCACTAAACGCATAAAAGAGCTTTTGAATTTTCAAATCGATATGCTTAAGCTGAATATTAAGCAAGGAATTACTGGTATTATCTTTGCCTTGAAAGAAATAGAACGGTGCTGTCAAGTTGTCTCTTTTTCTCAATAATGGCAGGAACCTTATTTGATTCTCCTCTGTAGAGTGTTTACAATCCAATGTTGACCAATGTCAAGTTTGATGTGGCAGATGATAATCATTTGTTTGTGAATGTGTTCATTTTATCTTGTTGTTACACCTTGCTAAGCAACACGAAGTCATTAAAATACGAGGAAAAATAAGATTTATTTAAAATATTTAACATTTTGAAGACGGGTATTCAAATCACATGTTTTTGATTTTCATGAAAAATTGACTACAATTTAAAATAAAAAATAATAATGGCGCTAGGTTTTTATACATTTATATATTATATATTACTAATCTGATATTAACTACACTTGTTAGTTTCTTCTTCCACTAAAATAGTTTGATGTGATGTAAGGTTTCAATATATATATCCATAGGAACTACATAGTGTGAAATCTCTTACCAACGGAATTCCATTTAATTGATCTCTCATCATAGTAATCTTATCATAATAACAAAAAATGATTTTTTTACTTCACAGCGTTCATCTGTGAAATCATAGCATACAAAGTCATCATCACTTATATTAATCATATTAATATTGCTCATGTTAAAGTTTAGATATGTTTAATTTGAAGAATTAATAACTTAAATTTTATTTTAATCACAAATTGCAATTTGTTAAGCAAGTTGCAATTCAGTTAATAAACTGCTTAAAATTTTAAAATCTTCAGTAGTACAAGACACCAAAAATAGTTTTAGTTTTGAAATAATTATTCAGATATATTCAGAGTTTGCTCTTGCTTCACTTACTAAATAGAATAAATATTTTATTCTATTTATTCTATTTATTAATATTCCCTCTCTTTTATTTAAGTTTCTTTATTTCTTTTGACATCTCATTAGGAACTCAATACATTATTAATTTTAACGAATTCTTTTGCAGTAGCAAGCTATCTTAATTTTCATAAATTCAGCAAAGACGGCTTCAAATTACTGAAATGTGTAAATTTCTGTCAAACATTTAACTATATCAGGTTACTGTAAAAATAACGGCACATGCAATAATGAAACTGGACCTTGATTCAGATTTAGTTGTTTATATTAATTTTCATAATGACATTAATAATTATGAAAAGATATAAATCAGTTTTATTGGTATGAATAATTACATTTCATCTTAATAACCTGCGTAACTGAAAATTTATTTGAGGTAATACTAACTGGAGAGCATTCGGAGAAAATTGCATTCCCATAATATAAATTAATTTGAACAAATGCATTAGTTTTCTCGCATAAATAAGTTGGCCACGTTGTGCTTGCTGTTGAACAGTATAAAAGGAAAGCAGTGCAGATTTAAGTGTAATGTGTGTTCGAAAGCCATCGAATCTTTTAAATGACCAACTCCCACTAATGAGAAAGTTTGCAGACCTTATTAATTAAATGTGGATTTTCGTTTCTTTAATTTTATCTTTTTCTTATTCATGCAACTATTCCTGTCACTGTATTAAGAACTAAAGAGTCAGTGCTTCTGTGCTTCAGAACTTAATATTTAACGTTATTACACATCTACGCCTCACTTTTTATTTTCTAAAATTACAATAAGAATTTTACTTGATATCAGAGCGAAATAACGAACTTTACCTATTATTAAGTCCACTGTAGAGCTATTATTTCAATTTATGGTTTCGATAGTTTTGTTATCTTTTTAGATACTTAAATTATTTTAAACTGCATTTTTCACTCAGAAATAACTTTGAGACATCTTCCGTGTCATGAAACTCCTGGAGAGTCTTCCGGCATCTCAAACATAATCTCGTGTTGTTCATATTCTATGTCAATAATCCCCAATACGATTCTATATAATGATGTTTGACCTGGTTTTTAAGATAGTACTTTACTGATGATTGTATGGAACATTTTTTTCTCATGATTACGGAAACAAGGCAGTGTTTTCACAATATTGTTGGCATATCAGAGATTTATCGCATGTCTTCAGGAAATTAGATATGAGAATTCGAGAGTGAAAACGTTTCCAGTGCAAAGCAGCAGTAGCGGAGCATTAATAAGCAGGGAAAAAATTCTAATCACATTTGCGAGTAAAAGCTTCCAATTAATGGGTGTCGAACATTTTGAATTTTATTTTTTATGACGGGTAAGAAATTTTCCTAAATATAGGTATAAGGACGGGGAGAAAGTGTAAAGCGTCAGATTTCATATTTTACAAAAATTAATTTTTTTATTATTCGAAAATATGAATCTTTGCGACATTTAAAACATTTTGTAGTATGTGTCTACGAACAACAGCTGCGAAACTGTTGTCCTGTGGACACGATGTACAGTTTAGCTTCTTTCGTATTACGTAATTTATATTCTTACATAACTGGCTATTTTCTGTTGGTGTTATCAAATACCTAATTTTTCTGTTTGTTGTGTAGTAAATATTCTTCTTGTTAAGAAGTTGGTTTTTGTAAAATGAGTCTATAAATATGTATTTTAATCTTGGTAAACTGCAATAATATTGTAAGAAATTTAGGCGTACCTCGCAAGTGCTCTTTCGGTGCGATAAAGAATACATCAGATTGGTTATTCTAAAATGGCAAATTCTAATTCGAATCTGTATAAAAGTATCGCCAATTTTCCCACGATAAGTCTTTAAATTAATCTTCGTCTCTGCAGTATTAAGTAAACTTTTTTCAGATGCTCTAGAAGACAAGGGATATATATTTCCTTGATTCATTTTCTTTTCTCCGTTTTCTGATAACTATAAACTGCTAAAAGAAGTGATAATCAGTATTTCAATAATTTCGGATGTATTTTGATATAGAGAGCATATCTTTTTAAAATCATTTATTACCTAAAGATATTTTACGGAACATATTATTAATAGTGGACATATTACTTATGGAACACAGTGTTAACATAGTATTGAGGAGACTGATATTTAATTTCCTTTTGTTGCTTTAAATAAATTAATCGTTTTCTGGCTTTCGTCTAGGATAGGTTTTTTAAACTAAATGACCGTTTAGAATCCTAACGAATGGACTTACTGCATGGTTTTTCCGATAATATCCTTATGGAAGATGTACCGTTTTTCTCAGAGCCTTTGCTCTCATTGACTCAATTTAAAGGCATCCCTCTCTTTTCTTAACTGAAATAAACAACCAACAAGTATAAATTTGATTTTATGTGTCGTAATGATGAATATGGTCATAAAGTGTAAATATTAAATTTAATAAAATTTACTTATTAAAATATCCTTTAAAAACGTCAATTCCGCAGCAACGGAATTAGGAAATTGAAATAATTATTTCTATTATCAAAAGTACATGATAATCTTACTCTCCAAGATCCTTCTAAAAATTATTTAATTAAAAGAAGGGGAAAAAAATCTGGTTAGGAATTTCTTCTTTCTTTCTTCCCTATAAAAGTTGACTAGACGATCTAACTATTACACATGGGAAATTTAGATTACACTGAAGGTAAAATATAATTATTATTAACAGAGCTAAACGTAGACAAAAATTAACGATGACAATTAGATAAAAATTAATTAGTTAAACATTGAGTTTAAATTTTAACTAATCTTAGAACACACAGTGCATTATTTTTCTGCTTTTTTTACCGAATAAGCTACATTTGTTACTTTTCTTTGTTACGCATGGGAAAATGTTTGCAAAAATGTTTCCCATTTTATTTTTACATTTTAGTCAGTTTCAGCGTAAAATATTTCAGGTAAGCCATATAAGTAGATATTCTTTACCGTGGTTTATGAAAACTTTTGGTACTTCGCAGGCTTCATATAATGGATGAGAGCAATGAAACTTATTCTTTATATTGCAAAAGACATATTTTCTTTATGTATAGACTATTTTTCTTTCTGTTTTTGAAAGGAATATGTTTTATATATCAATTAAGAAGTGGGTCAGTGCTGGCATTTGCTGAGAAAGAAATGCATGGTGACTAGGACGCACGCACCCATTTAAGAAACTTTTCAAAATTCAAACCAAAATTTATGATTTCTGCATATGGCTTAGCTTAAAAGATTTAATGCATTGCTTTATATTTAAATTTCCAAATATTTAATATTTTTAATAATATTTGTGTTACATTCATTTAGTTCTAATTAGATGTCACGGTCACAGAGCGATCAAAATTTCTGCCCGATATTGTTTTTCATTTTTTAAATGTTTGTTAAACATTTCATTCAACAAACAGTCTTTATCTGTAATGACATGAAAATAATTCTCACTGTAGCGAACGCATTTGTTCCTTTTGACGAAGAAAAAATTTTCTTATGTAATAGAGCGAATTCATTACTATGTCTAATATCAGTAACATTGGTCATTAGGCATGTGTGAGATAATAGCTCAACATTCAAATATCTGTATGCCATTATTTATAAATAATTTTGTTAAATAATTATTACAGAATAATTCAAATAATAATGCCCGCTAAGCCACGTATAAATTTTCTGCTAAGCAATGTTGTAAATAGGCCATTATATAAAAGTATACATACATACTTTTTTGTTC
>KK113269.1:316035-327567 GCA_000611955.2 Stegodyphus mimosarum | reverse complement strand
ATATATATATATATATATATATATATATTCAAATAAGCAGTGTTTAATGAGCCTGTTAGTTGCCGAAGACAAAAGATTAGTGAGTACTAAAATTTTTCCGAAGCTATCATCATTAATTAGATTAATATTTGTATTATGTTTTCCATAAAACAAATCAAATTCGTCAGAAAATTCCTCGCGGATTTCTTATTTAATTCATAGGTCACCAGAGTTTCATGGCATAAACATTAAGAGTCACAGCTGTACAGGATTCAAACAGTAGGTATTACTTCTCAATGTCCACTTGCATTTTGCAAGAGTTTTCTTAGCTGCGTTTTTAAGGCAGTTTTTATATTTTAAATATGTAAACATTTTGAACGCGTGACGAAAATTATCCTTTGGTTCTATTTATTACATTTCGAATTCGTAGACTTTATTTTAAAGTAGGCTCAGGTATTCAAAAGTGCATGCATCTTGGACCTTTGCATCAAATTGTAAATAACCAGGACATATAGATATGATGAAGATTATACTGATATAAACTCTGCCTCACGTCTTTTTCCAGCGATTCTTACACTCTGTGAGTTCTAAGGCTCATTTTACCAGACTCTAAGGAATAAATTAACTAAGTTTTTAACCTATTAAAACCTACGAAAGCATTTTATCGCGTGCTAGATATTTTTAATTCTCCGTAAAAATTATTACAGTTTCCAAATTATTTAGTTTAGTGTACAAACTATATTAAGTAGTTAAAATTAAAAAAGATGCAATTCCTACTACACATTCTTATAAAGAGTTAAATATATTCATTGACGTTTTCTTACAGGGAGGATGTTCCTGTGTGTCTTCTTCCGGCTATGCAGTATGCAGAGTTCGAATCGAGTTCTGTAAATCGAGTTCGAAACGAGTTCTGATTCTAAATTATTCGAATTTCCATATTTTTATGCAGGACTAGAAAAAGTTTTTTTACAGACAGAAAAACAGTATTTGCTTCATAGCTTTCACTTCTGTTTCTGTAAAGCATAGCTGATATTTCGGCGTATTATTTTACTTAAAAGCAGATGTCTGAACACTCGCATGATAATTTTGCAAGTCCATACAGCTCCAAGGAAATCAAAGTTTTTATTTCGTAATAAAATAATACACCAAATTAAACTTCAGTTCGGAACATTTCTTGGAAATTTCTTGCTTAAAATTGCGGATTCCATTGTGATCGTGGACCATAGACCCATACACTAGTTTAAAAAATGCTATCCTCGGCTATTAAAGATGCGCGTAAAACATGCAAGTATCGTATGAGTGCTTAAAGTTAAGAAATAAAATTTTTCACAACGTCAAATATTATGGTGTTTAGCGCAGGCTGGCTGTCATGGACATGATCTCAACATACATGAAAGGATGTATTATTTCATTACCTACTTTCTTAAATTTGTGAGTTAATAGTATTTGTGAGTATAACAGTCTGCTGTTAGTGATCCACTTTGCACAATGTTCTTGGTGACAAGATGATGAGAAGGCAGATGCATTCATCCATCTTAGAGGAATGATGAATCAGAAAGTGCCTCCTCCCACTGGAAGACCCTTATTTTTTAATCTTTTTTATGGAATTAGTAACTGCTGCATATAAATTTGAATTCAAGTTGTATTTAATATTTGCATATTTTTATTACTTGAAAATCTACTCGATCCGTTACACAGAAATCAAATTGCAGCATAATATAAAGATAATATGATATTACGATGTGAATGGCAGACAGCGTTCAAATTTAAGGTGACAGAGGTTATATTTAAAATGAGCATAGAAAATATCTCGGATTTTAATCATAGCCTTGATCAGCAATAGTCAAAATATTCATTATGATAATTCAATCAGCTTCTGATATGATTAGTCTGCTCACGCACGAGATCCAATTACATTCGAGGAATAGCATTTACGACAGCGCAACAAAGCATGTAAAAAGAAAAAAAAAAAAAAAAGAAAGAAAAAAACGTTTTGAGCCTAACAATCTTTCTTGCAGCGTTTAGAAATTTTGTTTCATCTTAGAAACTCGCAAAAGACGATTACTCAGTTACAAAGGAAAAAAAAATGAAATAAAAATTTAAAGAGACAAATAGCATTTGAATGAAATTAACAAGAAAATAATCGTAAACCATCTCTTTGGGGTTTCTTGAAAAAATATTTTTTGATTAAAATACAACAGAGGATTAACACTTTGATAAATTTCCTAGCTAGAAATTTGTTAAACGCTTGTTAAAAGGACTTTTTACACATTCATAAAAAGACTTTTATACTGCACCAAATGAAATGAAACTATTGCATAATTAAGGAACGCATTTGGACTTTTAAGGCGAATTTAAAAGATGCTATTTTATTCTAAGAAGGCAGCAGTAGTTTTTACAATAAACTCTCCATTAATTAAAATTGGTTTCATTATTAAAATGTACATAATTAACTACCTAAAGGTAAACATTTTTATCTTATATCGCACTTTATTATTTGCTCCAGTGTGCAATTACCCTTTTCAGACGGCATAAAAAATCAATTTTAGCGTTAAAGCAAGATATATGTCGAGCATTCCCAAAAGGAAAATAATTTTAATAAATCATGCTCTCTAATACGCATTAAAATTCACGTAATATTATGTAAATAATTTTAATATTTCTTTGATTTAAAAAAAAATTTTTTTTTGCTAAAATAGTGTAATTTTCACAAACTTCAACTCAGGATGAAATCTGGAGCATATTTCTTGTTAAATTCACACACTTCAGTACGAAAGAAAAAAAAAATAAAAAGATTATTTTTAGAAATATTAAACAATGGGATTTTGGCTTTTTCATTCTTAGAATAATAAAGAAAGACAATGTTACTTTTTCACTACTGTAGAGAAGTAGTACATTGTTCAATGTAACCCTAAATTTTGTTGCACGTTAAAACAGCATTACAAACTAGTCCCAGTGAGAGAATGTCGCATTATATATATATATAATGTTTGTTGTAAAAAATATTTGAACGTTAGTTTAATTTTTCCCTCAAATGGTCGAAAAGGACGAAATGTGTATTAAGAACTTTTTAATTGTTAATGTTTAATGTTTTAATTAAGTACCCTCTAATGAGTCTAATTGGAACATTAAAAAGTAGATAATTAATTTAAAGATTAAATATCGTCTTTTTTGTGAAAATTTATTTTAATTTTTTTTTATTTTTGAAAAAGTTTAATATTTATTTTTAATATTATTATTAATATATATATATATGTTTTTTTAGAAAGTAGTACAAGAACATGAGAGACCTATTTGGTCAAGAATTTTGCGCATTGAGCTGCAAAATTAAATTTAAAGATAGGCAAGAGGAGTAAAATTCTAAAAGCATTCGCCTAAAAGTAAATTTGATACCTTAGTTCCAGAGTGTAAAATACTTGAACAAAAATCAATTACTAAAAAAGTAAAAGTCATAGAAAAAAAATAAATGTTGGTATTGAAGAAACTCAACATTTAAAAATTTAAAACACGTAAAAATTAAAAGCATTTTGAAGCACAAGCTAAATTAAATATTAAAATCATCAGAATAAATTACAAAGAATGGCAGTAAATGGCAATTCGAACTTGAGTTTCATGACGGACTTATCAAAGGAAAAGCGTGTCAAATTCGAGTACAGCTAAATTCCATTACGCGTTTCGTCAAATTGAGACAGAAGCAAACAAACATTAATAGAAAAATAAAAGAATCTACATAATACAGTTGGTCTCAATTCTTATCGTTTCTTTTCCCGACGCACCTGTCATAAATTTAAAATTAAAACACTACCGAAAGAGAAAAAACTTTGAAAAACCTTGGTAAGGTGAATGTACAAATAAAAATAAATAGCCAACTACGCATTAGTCAAAAAATACATAATTTTAAGAGAGATCCCAATGAGCTAGAAGAATAAAACTTAGTAACAGTAAAAGAAATTAAAAATAAGCCAGTCTTTCTAAGACCAGTTGCATTATAAAGTGAAAGAAAATGAACAAACCTGGATCCTTAGCAGTAACTGCAACAAAAGTAAAAGAGTAAAAAAGCAGAAAAAGGTTGCCAGAATTAGATTTCTAAAAAAGGACGCAACCAGAAAAGAAACTGAAAATCACCAATTAGGTGTAACTTTTAAGATGGGGGAAGTGAACGTCATGATGCGAACCAATGATGCGCCACAACGGATGAAGGCCAGTGTGGAAATCTGGACAGAAGGGAGGGAGGGCATACTGGCGATACATCCGTTATGTATATACGTTGATTATACAATCATCTAATATGTTTAATATTTGTAAATTCATTGCGTATTTTACACTTATGAATGCTGTTCTTTGTATTTTAATATATTTAAATACCACATATCAATTTACTTTTATACCACTGTCCTGCGCATTTCTTATAAACGTTAATTATATTATGTCAAGAATAAATGTGGATTATTCTGAATTTTATTCTTGAATAATATCTCTCTTTTATAGTATCGGTTATTAGAAACTGATATAGTAAAGCACCGTTTATTCAAAATTCCTTTGGGAGATACCATTATGCAAATGAAATCATTTTAGAGTAGGTGAAGATTAATATTTAGATTTAAATTTTTGAAATTATCGTAGAAAGTTGTGTAAGTAATATCGCAAAATTTTATTTTCACTGGGATACTTTTCAAGTTTGTTTTAAATAAGTAAACTACCCTCTCTTTTATGAAACTTACTTGTTTTAGGTCAAGCAGTCAAAATCTGAAAAAAATGGCCACATCATTCTTTATGAAGAATTAGGTAAGAATTAACTTTCTCCTAAGCCGTCGTATTCGAGTTAAACAGGAAAAAATGGCTATACCGTTTTAAAGGAACCGTTTCTTCAGTTTGATTCGAAGACGTATGAATTGAGACAATATTTAACACCTTAGCCAGTCTTTTGTTCAAAAGTACATGTTAGTTTTTAAAAATTGGGGGCAATCTAAATAGAAGCAAATCTCATTGTTAAAGCATTTACTTACACACATAGTATTATATTATATAAAAAACATTGATTTTTTACATGTATTTCAAAATGTACAGGTTGGCTATAATTAAAGTCGCGCTATTTAGACCTACGTCCCGTTCTAGTAGACCAGTTTCGCTGAAACTTGGTACGTACATTATATGAGTTTATTCAAAAAGTCCTGGATATGAAGAAAGATCTTGAGGTTCCAGGTACTATACAACCTCTCTCTTGACAACCAGAAGCCCTTTGGGGGTGATTAATTTAAGTAAGGCTAGACCTAGCGGAAACTATCTATAGAAAGAGAGATGTTGCACCAAGCGTTTTGAAATGTCTCGCTTTGGAGACCATTGTGACTAAATATCCACCTATTCATTGGCTGCACATTTTTACCGATGGTTCTCAGTTTGACTGTCATTTTAAGGTTGGGGCTGGTGTGTTTTCGAATTTCTTTTCTTTCTACGCCCCTGCAGTATACATTGGTACCTCCTTTGATGGCGAAGTAGTAGTCACCTGTCTAGCCCTACGGCAATTAATAGCTATTCATTACAAGTTTGCAAAGTCAGTCATTTTTTCGGATTCTCAAGCAGCCATTCAATCAATTAGCTCTGTTGAACACCCATTAACACCTGAAATTTTGCAATGCCAAGAATTCCTGAGAACTCTCATTGTAAAGGGGAAACAAATCGTCCTCCAGTGGGTGCCCGGACATTATGGCCTTTGGGGCAATGAACAAGCGGACTTATTTGCAAAAGGAGGTGCCAATTTACTACAACATCCAAATACAGCTGTTTCTTATCGGAGGATTAAACAATTTTTAAAAAGTTATTTACATCTAATGCCTTATCAGATCTTCATACTCGTACAGCGTTGAAAAGTTGGAGAATGATAAGTCCTTCTCTTATTCCCGATAATCCAAGACGTACTGCAGTTGCAGCTTTCCGTTTGTCGACAGGACATGATTGCTTTGCCGCTCACCAGCACCGCATAGACATTTCAAGCGATCCTATTTGCCCACTTTGCAATTCTAGAAAAGAAATGGACAGGGACCACCTGCTTCAATGTGGGGATCTTCGTGGTCTTACAGAAGAGACGAGATACTGCGAGGCAAGACCGCTTCTTAGGCAATGACTTTGGTCTTTTTATTTTTTGTTCTATTGTTTGTAATATTTTAGTTCTTTGTAACTTTTCGCCTAGCCATTGGAAATGAAAGAAACATTATATGGACCATAGGAAAACATAAGGAAAAGAAATCTGCAATAAAAAGTAATAGTTTAAATATCGACCACCAGGTGAGAAGGGAGAGAATGAAGAATAAAAAGCACAAAACTTTATTTAATCGCAGCATTTGTTCAATGTGCATTTCTTTCGCGTCAATCATATGATCAAAACGTGTTATAGCCTGTGCAACAGTAGCGCTAAGGGTTTCTAGCCCTCTGACCGGCCAGGGTTTTCGCTAAGAAAACACAAATTTCCCAAAACTACTACCAAAAATATTTATTTTCTTGATTTAATGCAAAAAAATTTCCTGGCAGTTTATACCTGGATTTATGTACTTTTAATATATTGCCTTAATTTCTTTGACATATTTTAATATGCACGTATATATACGTTCGTACAGATATAAAAAAATATTCTAGGAATAGATATAAAAAAATATCCTAGCTTGCCGCTTGGAAGGCTAGATTAGTTGTAGCAGCATAACGTGTTAAGCTTGCTTCAGTTCAAGTACAGTCTGCATTCTTGCTCCGTAGATACGATCTTTGAGGAATCCTCACAGACAAATGTCACAGAGATTCAAGTCCGGAGAATAAGGAGGCCATAGTCTCAAAACTTCGGGAAATTATCGATCATCTCCAAAGTGGTGATGTGTGCAGGCAATGTGAAGTGGTGCACCATCTTGCATGAAGACAGTAGGCTCTAAACATTCTCGTTCTTGTAAGGCAGAAACGATTTGCTGCTGAAGAAGTTCGCAGTAACGGACACCCTTAATGAAACACATCTGAGGGCCTTGAGGAGTGTTCTCCTCAAAGAAAATGAGACCAAGAATAAAATCAGGAGTAAAACATACCATACAATAATGTAATTAGGATGCAGGACCGTTCAAACACAATATTAGGACTTATATTATGCATTTTGAGGATATGATACCGGTTTCTACTTGTAATATGACATTGTTATTGTTTAATGTTTGTAGATGTGATACCGGTTTTAGTAAGTCTGCCGTTTCAAATTGAGCAACTTCATACCATTGGTTGAAATTTCTCCTGATGGTGGAGAGAATTAGGTCTTGCAGAAAGTAGGATGATTCTTGTACTGGGATTACTTGCCTGAAGGTATTTTGCATATGTTGTACTGATTTGGTTTCACTAGGCAGCTAGCATGAGTTTGAAAATAAAATATTTCATAATATTCAGGCAACAATGGAACTTTCTAATATTCACAAAATCTAGGTGCTCTTTGCACTATATTTTAAACCATGTCATGATCTAGAGAGCGGAAGGAACACGGAACAATCAGTTGAATTCTCTAGTTAGGGAACTTATAGAAAAGGCCAGTAGTTTGAGTAAAAATCTCTTCAGGTGCCTACAGTAACCCTTAAGTTGGAAGGTTAGCTCTTAGATATAGCAATAACGCCTTTCTTCAGCATTAGAGGCTGTTCGTTACGTGCAGGCGATTCGTTTGATTAATGGATAATATTTCCCTGCCGGAGTAAAGAATTTGTAGTCATCATATATGTTGATGATTTCGGAACTCAATGAATGAAATGGCCGTTTTGATCACCAAATCTCAATCTTTTTTACACTTATGGGGAAATCTTAAGTAAAACAAACAGCTGCTCTATCTTTAACTGTTATATCACTGAATGAAAGGCAGCGAGAATAAGGCGTGTTTGGGGTTTTCAATTAAAAGGTTGGGTAGATTAAATGACAGAATGGAGAGAATGTGTCGAGTTGCGAACGCAACAAGGAAGGACATAATCCATACTAAATTTTATTTTTAACTTGTTTTGTATAAAAGTTTTTATTGTCGTTTCGTCGCTAATTTGATTTTTGCAAAGGGAATGTTTATCAATTTTGTTAGAAGAGAAGATGGTAACAATACCGATGAATACAAAAAATATTATTCTACAGTATCTGAGATAAATTAAATGTTTATATTTTATTTGTAAAAATAGTTGTATCCTAAAATCTATTTTTTCCTTAACGTTCAATATGAAGCATATATTCATATGCTCTTTACTCTGTTAATTATGTTTAATTTTTCATAATAAATATATGGTAGTAATAAAAATTTACTTCTTTATAGGATATATAGGATAAAAAGTAACGTATACTCTGTCAGTTATTAAAATATACATTTAAAGCTGAGCATGCTTTTTAGCTCCGAGAGCCGTTGTTAATGGCTATTGTAGTAGATATAAAGGTACAAAAATAGTTCAAGGAACGAAAACATATATTTAAGAAATATTTAATTATTTCATCACAAAACTCATAAAAAGTTTTGAAATAATGGCGCAGCCTTTTTCTTTAGGATTTTGATAGCCGTCTTTGTGTACTATCTGATCAAATATTTACAAGTGGTTAAATTAAGGCGAAGGAAAGAAAAAAAGTGATAATTTCAGATTAAACATTTATAGACATTTGCACTTTAAAAGCAGATTACACAAGATATAAAAGAATGAAAAAATTTTAAATGTTCTTCAAACAGACAAAAAAATACTTCGCACAATGTATTTTACTCAAGGTTTTTGTCTGGAACTTTGTTTAGAATGATACATTGATTGTAAGCTTGCGTTAGTGAATTTCCTCGTCATTTAGTATAAAATTTAGAATCTAATTTGCATAAAACAACATTTCTCATTACTTAGGACAAACAACGGAACCTTGTTTTAGTCTAAAACAACATGACCATTTTTCTTTACAATTTAGCAATTAAACTTAGCGATATAACCTAACTGCCGGAAATAAAGTCCCTTCCGCCTTGTTTGCCCACAGCCCAACTGAGCGAAGAAGTTTTTTCTTCCGAAGAAGACCCCTTGCTTTCAAAAAGCTGCGGGTTGCTATCTAGTTTTATTTTTGGAAGCCAAAAACAGCCAACAGGAAAAGAAAAATGGAGAAATAGGATCATATATCACACGAAAAAATAAAAAATATCTAAGAAGAGTTAATTATTCTGATTAGATAATTACATATTATTATAATTAGATAGTCATTAGTTGTTCTTATTAGATATCCTTTACTGTTATTACTTCTTTACTCTTTCTTCTAATTATAAGATATTCTTTACTTGTAATTAAGATTTAATTATTATCTAATAAGATTAGATATTCCTTATATAATCTTATTAGATAAACAGGTTACTTACTTGAATAATATGTTATACTTACTTATTAAACAGGTTACTTACTTGAATAATATGTCATAAATGTAAGAGCTAGCAGAGAAAATAAAAGGTACTAGTAAACACACATGTTAGCATCGGAAAAGCATTTCATTAATACAGTACTAGAGAAAATAGTATTATAATAGTATTTGTAAATTCATGTAAAGCATACGAATTATCTTTCTTATAAATTACATCTGTTAATGCTATCAGTGATTTAATATCTTTCTTTGATAATTAATAGTCAATCATAGTGTCTAAACTATTGTTGTTATTACTTACGCTCGCTTTGTCTTAACAGTAACATCAGCCCAAGCCCACGAAATTCCTCGTGGCAAGGAGCGCTAGTTTTACGCCTGTCGTTGGCAACATGCTTGAGCACCTTACAGGTGACAGTGCGATTTAGCTCAGTTCCGCCTCCAATCTGAATGGAGAGCACCCCGGGGGGGGACGGGTCAGAGGGTCTCCTCCCCCTCTTCCCATCCACCAATTTACACGCGAGGACTTTAGGCTCGCCTCATAATTAGTGCCGCCATGCCGCATTGACACTATACATTTACAACATCCATGCCTTCTCCGCAATTCGAACCCGGACCCTTTGGCACGGCAGTAAGCAACGTTAACCACTATACCGGTTGGGCGGCTAGTGTCTAAACTAGACATGAAAATTTAATACAGTTTACTGGCGTTCGAACGATTATTCGGTACTAAAGTATAGTTTCGGAATAAGCATGTTAATGGATAGTACTTTCAGAAAATTCCGAAATGAACATGTTACGCAAATTAGATAAAGAAATAATTTATTGATATCCGTATAAAGTCTGTGTTTTTACAAAAACACAGACTTTATAATAAGTTTATAGGCGTATAATTTGCACCAAGGTATCAATCATAGAAACCGGGTTTATTTCTTTATTTAGCGTTTTCTTATTAATGGGATTTGTAAAGATATGTTAATCAATACAATTTTCTGAATTAAATATGTACAGAGAAAGAAAGAGCTGGGGTATCACTGGGATTTAAAATTTCGGTCGAACTGCCAATGTTTAGTGACTTTACCGAGTGGATGTATGACCTCTTGAAATTAGCTGATCAGATGCTATAGGTTGAAAAATATATTAAAGAAAAGAGATGATGCAATATTCGTAAACATAAAAGCATGCTGAATTATAGATTTACATGTCTGGTTAATGAGTTAAACTTATCTGTATATCATTATGAAGTATTAGGACTATAACATAAAACATCAGCGAAGAAAATGGCAATTTAAATCCTTGTAATCTAAATGTATAGCATTAGGAGTATTTACTGTTAATTCCAATACTGCCGCAAAATTTTATAAAAATTATAAATGAGGTATATTATAAATCGGGAAACAACGTGCTTTAACGATCATCTTCCTTTACAAATAATTTTAAATAAATAATTTTATAAATAATTAAACCTGAAGCAAGATTGGAAAATAAGCTGCATATTCAACATTGATCTATACCAAGGTGTTAGAAACATCTTCTGTTAACTGGAATTATGATGCAAGAGTTCATGAAGATTGTTATTTAAATGTAAGTTGGCATAAGTACAATACAACAATATACAAATTCTAGATACATGAAAACTGAAGTACCATACAACAATATATGAGAAAGAAACGGATGAAGAGGAAGTTGAAATCCCAAGATATGAATAAAGGGAGTTCTAGAGTCAAAGGAAGAGGAGAGTGAAATACAGTTATAGTAATTGGAAAACAGAATAAATAAATATTTAAACGTTTCTACTATTAAAATATGGAATTTTTAGTAAAATTAAATAACTTTAAAATAACTAATATGATTAAAAATGGAAAGTTTAGGGTATCTATTACAATAATATTGGTGTGAATTTAGAATCGCTTAACAAATCTTATTTTTTAGATTTAATCAAGAAATTTTTTTAAATTAAATTAGAAGTATTTACTTGAAATGGTATATTTGAAAGTTAAAGCTATATTAACTATCTAAGAAGATTTGTTAATATTTAGACAAGAAAACTCATTTAAGATGCGTTGCAAATACGATATTTGATAAGGTGATTTATATATATACGTATAAACATAATAAAAAAAACTTATTATGTGTATATATATATATATATATATATGTATATAATCAGTTTCTGTATGTCATTAATCTATCGATTTT
>KK113269.1:295480-307013 GCA_000611955.2 Stegodyphus mimosarum | reverse complement strand
CTCTAATTATTAGCTTTCTAGTAATCATTATTGCTGTGATGTTAATAATAGACTCATAGCGTAACATAAGTAATAATAACGTAACATAAGCATGTAACAATAAGTAATAATCAGAGCACGAATTATTACTTATGTTATCTGCCTTATGAATTTGTCTTCATAAATTTCGAATGTAAATATATGAAACTTATTAAAATGCAATTAATATTTTACTACGGGGATCATAAAAATGTTAAATTTTATATTTTCAGCACATTCCTCCTACCCCCAATGCTGAATTTGTATTCATAGCATTATCTTCTCTATTTTGAGAATATTTGTTACCGAATCAACGTTTAAATAAATAAAGCCTGTAGGTACTTTTTTGAGTTACCGATGTGCCGCATATTTTTTTTTTTACAGCGTGCTTTTATTTAAAAAATAATCTCTTGTTTTCATAAAGCAATTCCATTTCTAGTGCTGCTTAATATTAAGACTAATGTCTTCGTATCTATTGTTGTAACTGAAGACCCAAAGCTGCTTATATGTGGGTGTTGTAATAGATGCCATAGAAATGTCCTTCTATCGATACATGCACCTGCACCAGTGGAAGATCGATCAGGTGGCGGACGAAAGGTTCACAATAGGTCGCCCGAAGTTGCTCGCAAACGCGCAGAAACTATGTTTCCCCCTTCTTCCTAATGACATTTCAATTACTAGACACATTTCATCACTACCAGCTGGAGCGCAGCTGCAGCTCCTTATCCTTGCTTCTGTGGCTGCTTTTAGGCTGTAGCAGTATACGAGTCAAAGGGTTGTCCCTTTCCTATCTCGAGACTGGAATGCGAGCCTGCGTTTTTTTCTTCCGTCTTACCGTTGTTGAACTCCGTTTGGATTTAAAATTCTTCCTTACTCCGTTCTTGGGTTATAAATTGTTCCTCTTTCAATCCATATTTGTAAAATAAATATTATCCTTTAATGTATACATTGGTACAGATACATTATTCACACTTAAAACACTGAAACATAGGAGAGCAGGAATCGGATTTATTTTAAGTAACATGTATCTTTCATAACATAAGAACGATAACAACGTACTGAGTAACATTTCATCTGTATTTGCTCGCCAGGTGATACTTGCGAATATATGCGAATCAGTAATCAGAGAATGTGATATATAATCAGAAGAAATTTTACTTAATATGGATATCGCTTTTTGTATTGCAGTATTGGTATCTATTGTTACTGCCATTAACAGACAGTGGCATTGTAAGCTTTAATTTGCAATTAATCGTGTCTTTTCTTAAGTTGTATAATTGACCCTCAAAATATGTGAGTCCTCTTGTATGCGAGTGGTTTTTAATAACTATATTGAAAAAATTGTTTCGGTATTTACGGTAATTTTAAAGCAATCGCATAGATTTCAAATATCGAAATTGGAAATTTTTAGGCATATTGTGAATTCATAAATGTGTGTACACCTTTTATAATGATGCCTACAAATTGAAAATATGCTAAGCTGTTAGCCTAAATTCTTGAAAACATCAAACAGTACAGACGGCTATGAGAAAAATTCAAACAAACATGAGGCTGAAGAATCTCTATATAACGTTAATATTAACTATACTTATAAGAAATTGTAATTTTACTTAAGATATAAAGCATATTCTTTTTGACTGCGTTCATCATGTCCAGCAGAGGAAGATACTTAGGTAATTTTGAAGCTCCTGTCTATATCCAATTTTTCTGAACTTTTCGGGGCTAGAGAGACAGTTTCTGCTTTTCGGAATTATATTCTCAATTTAGATTATTAAGTTCTCTTTATTTTATTAATTATTTATTTATTAGCCCAAGGGGGCAATTTGCCCAGAAGGGCTATTAATTTCGTTTTGGCGTTTTGCATTGGTTCGCTATAAATGGCGTTTCACTTTTCAAATTGTTGCCACCAAATATTAGACGCCTATTTTATATTTAAAGAAATTATATAATGAAGAATCTGCATGAATGTATGTATGTTTCTCGCACAGTGAAAAAACAACGGTACCTAGAGTCATCAAATTTTGAATAGCGTCCACTCGAATATGGGCATCTGGAAACCAATATTTGGAATTTGTTTTAGTATCTATTTCATGTTTTGTAAATCTTTAAAGAATTTTTGATTAACCTGAAAGAAAGAAATTTAACTTTCGAGTCATTTATTCTCCCATCAATAAAATTCCGAGTTCCATACTCAAGGACCCCGTTCCGGATATGAATTCCTGGGGGATTTATAGGATTCCTTGCCAATGTGGTTTAATTTACATTGGCCAAACTAAAAGAGCCTTAAAATTTCGCGTCAAAGAACATGAGGCATATGTTAGAAAAAAGGAAACTCAGAAGTCTTCTGTTGCTCAACATTGTTGGTCCGAAAATCACATTTTCAATTTTTCTGCTGCCAAAATTATTCAAAAAACATCTTCCATTGGAGAACTGGATTTTCTAGAGGCATTTCACATTCAAAAAAATCTTTCTGTTCTGGTTAACGATCCTAATTCCAGTCCAATTTTGCCTTCGGCCTTTAAAGAAATTATGTTTTAGCTCTGGTTTCACCAACAGATGGCGCCACGTGCTTAGTCTTGTCCAGGCTTTCTTATCTTATCTAATCATTATTTCCGATCTTCTTCATTTACGGTTTCGCAGCTGAGGGTGATGGTTCGGTAAAAACCATCGAAACTAGTCCTGTGAAAATATTGAGAATATTACGCTGATTTTTGTTGTTTTGACTTCTGAATTAAACTCAACGATTTCAAAGCGAGCAATGTACGGAAAAAAAATATCTCCAGCGCGCTAGACTATATCGCAAATTCTAAAGATGTGCTGTTTTTAAATCATTTTGTGATATTGCTGTTAAATTTAACTTTAGAATTTAAGTGCGAAAAACATGATATTTAATAAATTAAGGTAACACAAAAAACGTTCAAAAAGTCCCTTTGGGCGTAATTCAAAATCTGAAAGTTTTCAGATTTTTTTTAAATAAAATTTTATTTTGTTTTTCTTTTACGTATTATCATTATTATTTTTAATAATTCCCCCCTCCATTTGCTGGGCATTTGTTTATTATTTTGTTACTGCTATAAATTACTTGTGTAAGCCTGGTGGTATATTTTGTGAAACATTAGGAGCTGAAATTAATGTTAACAAAAAAAATGTTGCTAAATATTACATCTTATTCAAACATGATTGTGCTAAGAAATTGTGATTATTTTTTTCCTTGCAATCCGATGAGGTCTTTATAGGAGTAAGAAGTAAAGAAATAAGAAAAAGATTCTCATAGGAGTAAGATGTTGTATGTATAATCTGTGCAGTGATGTTATAAAATTAGAAATATTTATGTTGTTAACAGTTTCATTAAATTGTGGAATTAAATGAATTTTTTTGAAACGTTGTATTTACGCGTCTGGAGTAAATTTGAATTAGAAATTTAAAGTAATTAGAAAATACTTTAAGAATTTACAGATTTTTCTTTAATGGTTTGTATTTCTTTTCCAAAAAGAATTTTTAAAAGTTAATAGACTTTCGGGAAAAATTTTCTCCAATTTTCAAGAGAAAAGGGGAACATAAATCAGTTTTTTAAGAATGAAAAATCAAAAATTGTCTGTAAAACGATCGATTTTGTGAGTAAAAGTATTCTCTTTTTTTTCATTTCTTCTACGTTATCTGACAAATCTGTTTTTTCCCCCGGCCAGCCGCAATGAATTCCTTTATGAAGTTCACTACGTGGTATTTTTATAAAAACGTATAATCTATTGCTGTCTTCTTCAAATAAAAACTGCGTATAAATTATTCGCTACCAATAAAAAAATTCTCGATCTTCAAAGTTCTGAACGCGAAGTATCGTGGGTTGAGGCGGATTTTCCCTTTCGTGCAGATGATTTGAATTAGGTCGTTGTCTGTTTATCTATGAATCATAAATAAAATGTAAACATTTCTCATTAGGGCAGTAATTGTATCGCGGGACGGTCCCGGAATAAGTTGAAAAATTTCGGGAAACTTCCATGACCTGGGGTTTGCAATAATAATTTCGCCTAAAAATATAATTTGAGAATTTACTTCAATATTTTCCAAGAGGGGCAGTCTATCCGAAATAATGCAGTAAGATAAATAATTATTTGGTAACGAAATATACATTATCTTATATATTTTTTAATCGATAATTACCTTTATAACCTGATTCATATTCTGAAAACTTATTCACATGAAAATATTTATGTGTTCAAACACAACCAGATTTGCTTTATTAAGTAGTATATTTTGGAAAAAGAAATCGTTTGGCATTGAAATTATTGGTCAGCAGTGAGAGAAAAGACGTATTCCAGGAAACTACTCGTATCAAAACACGTCCAGCAAAATATATGTAACGTTTCACCTTGGAATATGATTTGCTGTGTAATTTTGCGAAAGCTGCCAGGAAAAAATCAGGAAAATTATTAATTATTTAAGCTTAGAACAAAACAGTTGTAATAGAAATTTAAAACATACTTGCCAACCTACGACACTCAAAGATCGGGAGAATTTTTTTAGAAATTGGGAGATTTATTTTCAACGACAAAAAGACTTTTAAATGATAGAATATATTTTTTAATAATGAATTAACTTCAAATCGTTACTAATTAATGTCTGAAAGTTCAGTTACTAATTCCTAAATGCAAACAGTAGATTCTGCATTAATAACGTTTTGATCCTTTGTTTCCACAGAAAAAGTAACTTTTCCTTTTTTCAATAGAACTCATGTTGTCTTTGTGTTTTTGTGTACGAACATGTTTGAGAACATCGGACCTTCCACCGTGCGAAATCGGAAAATCGCAATGACAAACGGTACACATCGGAAATGCATTACATTTCCATGAGGAAATATTAGAAGAAAAGTCATCTGTGTACGATTTGAAAAGTACCTGAGTATTTTACCTTTTTCGCAGACACAACTAATATGAAATATCGTATTTTTTAAAACTATTTCTCGAAAGCAAGTGCGTTTACACAGATTAGCGACAAGATGAACGAAATAACAATCTTGATCTTGCTTTGTGCTCATTGGCTAATATGTGCCAGATGAAACACAGGAGCACTTGATGTGTGATGAAACACCCCAAATCACTTTTTTTGGGCTGCAAATAACGAAGTATTTTAAGTCAAGCTACATAAAAGTCGTGAGAAATTTTAAGAATAAGAGAAAGTCGGGAGAAATATATTGTAAATCGGATTGGCGGGAGAACGATCCGAAATCGGGAGAGTTGGCAGCTCTGTAAAAAGAATAGAAACAAAACTAAAATTAGAAAATTTCTTCGACATTCTAGAAAAATTCTAATATTTGCGAAATGTTAGAAAATCTTGTAAAATTCGCGAAATGATCACGGAAATTCGGATCAAATTCTTGTAGCTTTTCGGTATTTATCTTCTCAATCTCTACTAACAGATATTAATATTTTAAAAAATATTTTCCGAGTTTTTGTTTTCCTGTAAAATGACATTTTAAAGAAAACAAAGATGTTGAACCACGATAGTAATCATTACTATTATTTATCTATGTCATCCGTTTGAATTAATTAAAAAAATCTGATCATAAATGTATCTAGATACGTTATGCATGCATATTCATGAAAATATGAAGTTTGCCTTTTTTTATTCAAGATAATTCTTCTCATTCAAATTACAAATTCTGATATTTTGTTATTATTTGTATTTTAAAACGTCGTGATGTGGAAAAGAAACTGTGAATCAGCTTGGAATTTTTAAAGCTTTTCTCTGTTGCAATTTCATATTTCTTCAAAGATAAATTATTGTGTTTCGAATGTTTCTATATTTTTATTCCCTTCTCAAAACAAAAATTTTAGGCACGTATTTTTCTTGCGCACTTTTTAACGCCTGAAAACCTGTCACTTTAGTAAGTTACTGTTTAGGATATAACGTATTTTCTATATAGTTATGCTGTGTTTATATTTTCTGCTTCTGTTATCTGTAAGGAAATCGTCTCCATAGTAAAATGCTTTGCGGTAAGGATAGAATGTATGTCTCCTGACAGCAATGTTTGAAAATATTATTAATGCTTTACGAAGTTGTGTTAGTGTATATCATGATAAACGTCACGTCATGTTTAAAGAAACTAGATAGGAATTGCGGATCTCTTTAAAACTTTATTTCACAGCTATAAGTAAGCAAAGATCAATCATATTAAAAAAAATCTGAAATTGAATCGGGAAGAAAATGAAAAGGTTCTATAGTTATTACATGCTTTAGAGTTTACTGTTAATTAAATAAGTAAAGCTGAAACATTTATTTAGTTGCTGCGTTTTAAATTTAGCTAACTGTAAAATAGATTTTTGGAACTCCTTATGCACTGTATAAGATGCTTCTGTGCATCGTTATTACTTCAGCGCAGATTAATAATTTGTTTAATGAATTTTTTCTTATTTTCTCTTCATTTTCTTTTCATGCGAATAAGCTGATAATAATAAACATGAATAAAATTCACAATGAAAGCTGTGAATAAAATTCACAGCTTTATTCACAGCTTTCATTGTTATTTTATGCCCAGTTTTTATTTATCTCCTTCTCCGTAAGTCAGATCTGAATCTGCAAATGCTTCATTTGAGGCCTTTGCTCCTGGTCTTGAGATTTTTATCTAACATGAAAATGTATTATATAGCAACGTGGAGAAAAATTGTGTGAGTCCAGCTTCAGAAATAAAATGTTTGCCTCAGCATGAAATAATATCATTACTTATTCGTTTTTGTTTTGTTAAATCACGCTTGAGAAAGAGAGACTACAACTAAACAAATTTAACAACTGCGTTGTGTATTTTGTAATTGTATGCAAGTGAATCAATGTGTCCTAACATATCAAAAAAGAAACACATAAATCAGTATCATTTTTCAAGAAAACCTTAGAGTTTTTTTTGGGGGGGAGCCTATCAAATGATGTAAAAATCAATTTTAGTAATAAACCCATTCACCCCCAAGGTATGAAAATAACCTGCGATAATTTTACAAGATTTTAACAGCGAAACAGAAACATGTGTTTTCAACAAAATTCTCCAAATTTCAAAATAAACAACATAAAACTTCTATAACTATTAATTAAGCATAACTATTTCATTGAGTTAAAATTTTATAAAAATTTATAACAACTATTTCCTTTAACAATTATTTAAGTTTTTTTCACCTTATTATTGCACAGAAAATTAAAGGAAATCTGCTATTCCTAACAACTTAAAATTACCTTCTTTTTGTTATTTCACAGCGATTTAAAGAATACCACCAATCAAGAAAAAAAAACTTAGATATCTTATTAAGCTCAACAAACGTTTTCTAGTATTTTGTATTCAATTGACAGAGTACTGCAGAACCACCTTCTTAAGAGATTTAGAATATTAACAAGGAGCGAAAATTCTATTTCAGTTTTCCAATTTCCTTGAACTCAGTACAATTTTACAATATACCTTAACTCAGCATTTTTGTAGTTCACCAAGTAAATCAAAATTTCTAATTTCTTAAAAATTTAAAAAATCTTTAAACAAACTTATTAAAAAATTAAGCCAAATTTTAATTTGCCATTTTACAAGTAGGGAGAACCCTTCTAACAATTAATTCTATCAAATTAGTAAGTTAAGATTACGATAAATCATTTTTTCTTTCTATTAATTAAGATAAACCCAGTTAAGAAAGAAAACGACAAAAGGGAACTTATCTTAGTAAGAAGGTAATACAGTCATCTTGCAGAAGCCTTGAAGTTCTCTCAAAAATCAAATGAAGAAATTGTTGGTCCTCGGGAGTATTTGAAATCTTCTTCGAAGTATCAGCTACACCAGGACTACTGGACTCCTAGTCCCATATCACATAGAACTGCTGAATGATTAAATCTGTTGAAGCATTTTCTTGTTGCATCTCCAAGGTAAGATCCTCACAAACATGGATGGAGACTGCAGCACGTGGAGGCTCTAAACTGGGTAAGCCATTTCAGCCGATGGAAACAACCTCCGAGGAGGCAAGAAAACGAGGATTTTTCGTAACAGACTTTATTGCTGTAAGGGAAGCCTTTAAGCTCATAATCTTATTTCTTTTATGATCATTTTGAGGGACAAACAGCCTTTTTAGGTAGAATGTATTACAAAAAAAAAACATTTCTGAATAAGGCTGAGGCCAGTACAACTTCTCTTTAAGTACTCATTTAAAAAGGGAATTGAGGGAGCGAAAGCCCCATTTCCTATATGAATAACATCCTTACTGCGCTAAAACCCATGCTCAAAGCACGGAAAGAGCAGAGTCAAGTCAGGCAAAAAAAAGAGAGGGAACGACACCTGTCCGGCTTTTTGTCAAGGCAGAAAACCATATATCGCCAAGCCCCGCTAAACAAGGTGAAAAATCCAGTACTCCAAACCCCGTAACACACCCCTGCAATAATCTTCCCAAATTCCGAGGAGTTGAACTAAACACAAATTCAAATGTCGCCAAGCTCGCCAAAGGAAATGCGAAGAATCCGATGCAGGTGCAAGCAGAAACTTAAAACCCATAATTACCCCACCGGAAATTCTCATTGTATTCCTCTTAACACGTAAGCAAAGCCTTAGAATTCAGCTAAAAAGTGCGACGTTTTCAAGCCTTTCCCCCCTCCAAGACCTTTTCACAAGAAAAGTGTAAAAATTTAGTTAAATAATTGACTGTATCTTAAAAACTGTTAAAGCTAAAATCGTGAAAGTGATCTTAAATTAAAAAGCTAATTTTTTTTTTGCATTCAGTGATATAAATTAATAAAGAATCAACTTAAGTTAAGTAATATTAATTCAAGTTTATTGCGTAGAAAAGCACCGAATTCCATTGTGTGTTTCAACACGTTTACGAGTAACGAGTGGAAGATACGTACAAATCTTAAGTACCAAAAACCCTTAATTAAAATTAACCTAAAGCAAATATAAATACAGCATATTAAATAAAATAACGTTGTGTAACATGAATTTAGAATAATAATAAAAATTAATTCTTAAGTCATAACTTAAGTAAGTAAGTGAATTTGCTACACAATTTAAACATGGTGTTAAATAAAAATACAAAACCCCGTTTCTTTAAATCTATCGAAATGGGCATGTGAAACTTGGATGTCGAGCAGCAAATATGTAATTCTAATATTTTATGATTTAGCTTACATAATTAGTTTACATAACAACCGTCTATATCTGAGTCTATAAAAGAACGCCGCCAATGTAAATCTGTATTCTCACATATTCAAGTGCTCTTTCTTGTGTTTAATTTTATAAAAATTACTTAAGTCGGTGGTCTCAGCAACTCAGTATTACTATAAATCATAACGTATATATATGTGGGGAAACTCAGCATCATTTTGAAATTTAAATTAAAGTAAAACTAAGCCGTAAGTAGTTAAAAAACTAAATTTCAAATGTTGAATTCTGCGTATATTTAAAATGTGTGTCTCCATTGACAAGCTCGTGCTAAAAACTGTAATACTTATCCAAATGTCATATAATCAATATGGTTGGAAGTTTTCCCTCTAGAAATTTCTATAACAGTCCAGAACATTCAAGAACATACCACTATACACCAGAACATCCCAGAACATTTTACAATGTTGTGGAATGTTCGGGAATAGTCTGGAACATCTGGGAACATCCCAGATCATTGTGGAACACTCTTGAATACTGCGGAATAATATTCTGGAATGTTGTTGACCATTCGAAGCCTTTTGTATAAGAGTGGAACTACCCATTAGTAGGAGTGTATAAAGCAAGACCCGTCGTGAGTTCGAACCTCAGTTTCTTATCACTGAATTGCAGCGAGTGAATAAAACCAAACAGTGAAGTGTGAGTAATCAAAGTGATACAGTGAATGAATCTAAATCAAAAATAAAGTGTGAAAAGTGGTAAAGTGCATTTTGTGTGTTTCTTAATAAAAAGTTGATTTGATTTATATTTTATAGAAGGCCCAAACGTAAAAGAGGAAGAGATCTTGCCACTTCTAAAGCAAAATGGCGAAAAAAAAAACATCAGCGAAGAAAGGAAACAGTCGTAGAGCGCGAAGTACGTTTACGTTCCCAACGAAGGAAAATGAGCACAAGGAAAAGCATAGGAAACCGAAGAACAACGAAATGAACGAATTGAAGAATCAAGAATTGCGGCACAATCTTATGCTAAAAGACAGCGAACGCAAACCACCTATGAAAATATCACCCAGCGAGAAGCGCGGACGAGAAGAAGTAAACAGTATGACAAAACAGTTGAAGCATTGCAACTATGACAGGACGAAACACTATAACAAACGAAAACACGTCGTAATCAGAAAAATGGATAACATCTGCCAATATTACAATGCAAAAAAATCAGTAGGGTAACACCTAGAATCTGTTGCATGAATGAAAATTTCGATTACAATCACTGAAATCACCTCCGCAAGAATTTCTACATTACATTACCGGCGACGTTTACAACGCCTGCTTCCAGATGATTCTTTCGATGTGACTTCGGTCAGCATTAACAAAGATAAAACTGATTAAGTTTTTTTCATCCAAGGACAAATCTAACACAAAATGGGATCATTACTACCTTACCCAACGAAGACTATAAGTTTCTGCAACTATATTTCGTCGGAAATAAAGGAAGAGAAATTAATAAAAGATGCACAAACATCAGCGGATTGAGACGCGAAATAATCCAAGATGTACAGAGGAGCTTACAGAAATACAATCAACTTATTCCTATATTCAAAACAGCACTAGACCGAATGATTTCTATGACTATAAAGTTATAATTCGAGCCGACAAGAGCCCACCTGTAGAACACGAACGTCGATTTAATGCATCTCAGATAGACGAATTGCCGTCGTAATAGTGGACAATGAAAACACAAACTGTGACATAATGTACAACGAAGAAGAGAAGGACCACAACGCATTGCAGAGACACACCGTTCATACGACGCCTCCAATATGTATTAACATTTTTACATGGCGAGACGATATCATTTTAATGTGAAGCAAAGCCAACCTGAAACAGGCGTACAAACGAACAAAAAAGTCACTTCGAAGGAGTTCTATTCTTATCTCGTATTGAGACAATTCAACATACAATCAATCACAATCACATTTTCAACACTCGCCATTTATTCCAACAATTCCTGGTATATATGTATGAAAAAATAGAAGCGGAACGGATGCTTTGCATAAGACGGAATCAGAAGAAACTCTGAACGGAAAAATACATCCAAATTCGAGACTATCGACTCCCTGAGGGAAGCCGGGCACCCCACTAGTTAGTTATAAATAATACACTCACGTTTGTGAAAATTGCAACACTATGAAGGACTTACTCGAGTGAGCTGAAATTTTCAGGAAATGCAAAGTAGCGCATGATATGCAAATGATTAGAATTGCAAATCCGTAGCGCATGCGTATGCTGACCAGCGCCCTCTGAACGGCTGATGGATCCGAATATATAGACGGCTGTAGCGAGGCGTGTATGGTTATCGGTGGTTATCTGCTAGTGGTAAACGTTAACTCAATCTGTACTTATGCCT
>KK113269.1:261550-292698 GCA_000611955.2 Stegodyphus mimosarum | reverse complement strand
AAGGAGAGAAGAATAAATTAATTGCGTAAATTAACTAAACAAACGAAAAAGATTTTTTTATATATGCTTGTACGTACGTGTGAAATACCTAACGCTCTTATCGGTTTCCTATACAACGCGACCAATGCTTCCATCGATTATCTATTATATAAATAAATTTCGGTTCAGTGACATCAGCTTGAAATTTTTTGTTTTAAAAATAAGCGTTGCAAAAGAAGCAAAGTTACGATATAATTTTTGAGTTAATACTGATTTAAATGCATTTAATTTGTTATATTTAAATTTGAATTTATAATTCAACTCATATTCATTGAACATGAAGTATATTATACTCAAACGGGGTATGGTAAGTTTTCATCATTTAAAATTAGCACCGTATAAAGAATTTTAAAATCAATAAAAATTTGACAGGTATTTCTTCAAAAATAAAAATTAACTGCTTGTTAAAATTTATGCACGGAGGAGTGAAGCTTTGCATGAGGAAAGTAATCTGCAGCAGACTGTTTCAATTTTTTGCACTTAAGTTTTGTTGATAATAGAAAGAAGGTGGCAGCACAGGCCTTGAAGAATCGAGGAAACGCAGACATATGTCATTATATTATTATATATTCTATAATGCTCAGCAGATAAATTCTGTAGTTCAATACAGACAGAATGCTAAGTGTTATAAAGGAATACGGGAATCTAAAGCGGTAAAATCGTATATCTCTTTCTCCATACCTAAAATAATAACGTTATCTTATAAAAAAAGGCAAACTTCGCCGCAAAATCAGATAAATAGTGAAAATGTGCGAAACTGTCGTGGTGTAAGATTGCCTTTAGCAATCGCGAACAGTTCACCTTTTTTTCTTAACAATTCTGGGAGAGAAATTTTAACCAGGAAAAAAACTATATCACAATTAGCTAGTGTATAACTAAACATTATATTATACTTTTTAGATTGAATTTGTTATCTATAAAGAATAGAATTCTGCAATTATATTCAACGTCTATTTTTTAAATCAAGACTATCATTTAATTGGATAGTGTCTTCATACATCATAGTGTACAGACACAGATTTTCTTTGTGAAGTAGCACGTTCTTTAGAAAAGGATATTTCGACAAGAAATTGTTTGTCGGCATTGATAGTCAACGAAGGGCATTTAATGTATTTCCGAAATGACTTTTTCTGGTATGCCGGAAACCCAGAAAATAGTAATCTAAAGTTTTGGCTTGTAGTCTGAATTTCGGAAGAATATAAATTTTTTCGAACTCCTGTCAAAAAATAGCATAAAGTTTATTTAAACATAAAAAAATCTAATACGTATAACAACAATTTTAAATAAATAATAGAGAACAAAATCTGAAATCCTTAGATTTATTTAACATTTCTGAGAATATTTGGTAACCATGGAATTTTATAAAATCACTTAAAATTCGTGGATTAATTACGAAACTTCGGACCGCCATGAAGTTCCTGCCCTAGGAGGACCTCAAACCTAGGGAATTTTGGATTTCTTGATGTTGAGATACACAGCATTTCTTAAATAATATAGAACACAAAAACGTAAACTGCTTTTGCTTCTTGAGGCGTATTAATCTCATTTTATGAAAACATATAATAGGTATCCAAATACGCTCATGTCGTAGTTTTCAGTGAGAAATAACGACCTAGTAATTTCATGCAAATTCATTTCATTCAGCACAATAATCTCCTTTAGCTTCAATAACATTTTCCCAACGAGATAACAAACTTAATCTCTCATTTGTAAACGTTCTTGTCCCTAGAACCAAAATATTGTTCCTGTTGCCTTCGTGACATCATCTTGTAATCGGAACTGCTGCGCACGCAAATGTTTATCTTGGCCACAATCAGTTGATATTCAGATGAAACAATGTTCAGAGAGTAATTCGGGTGAGGCAAAATTTCTCAACCAATTATGATGATCCTTAGTCGCTTTCACCGTATGAAGTGTGACATGAGGTGGTTGGTGGATGGACCGGTATGAAGTGTGACATGAGGCCCATGGTTCTGTGGGCAAATGCCACAGAACCATGGGACGACCAATAATGTTTTCTTTTGTGGTTATTGTATAAGACCCATTTCTCCTCACATGTCAATATCTGCTTAAGGAATAGGGCTTTCTTGTGGTTTGACTGCAATGAAGAAGAAATGGTGAGCCGCTGGAGTTTGGATTCCTGAGTTGAAACGTGAAGAACCCTTTTTACTAAGTTTCTAGGTCTTCTCAAGTTTATACAGATGAAATGGTTTACTTATGGTTTGACATTTCAAACCATTGTGCAAGTTCCTTGCACTTTTGATATGTATTACACTGATATCTTCTTTCAGCAGGGCTTTATCGATAGTATATGAATTCCCAGTTCGAAGCTTGTCCTGGATGCTATCATCTTCCGAATCTCTCCTGAAGGCAAATTCACTGAGCGGCTTTCGCGCTGTGCACTCACTCGCCTGATGGCTCTCCAAACTCAAGGCGTATTTTCCAACAGATTCTGCAGCATTGCTGTACAGTTTAAAATACTAAAGAAAGCACTGCCTTAAATCATCCTTCAAAACTGATATACTCACTTAAAATGTAGTTCCTATAGATCTGTTTTCGAGAAGAGCGACACTCCTCAAAACTCTCCACTGATTGACGGTTGACAAGAATGTTAACATCTAAAGTCATCTCGACAGTGTGTCCAACATCTTCTGTTCGAATTTCACTTTTCGCACCGCCGGCACGAACGTTTTTGAATACGTGGTATTTAGAGGCAATATAAAGCATTTTATTCTCGTACCACAACAATACGTCCAGTGAATGTGAAGACATAGGTAATCCCTTCATCATGCTCCAAATCCCCAGGAAAAACAGTAGTTTAACATTTCCTCATCGTTGTTAAAATGCTTTTTATATGCCGATATTCTGCAATTTTCTGAACTAAATTATCTGTTAATATTTTAACTAATTATTGAGTGCTGAGGAAGTTTTTCATATTGGGAAAAGTCCCTGTGTTTTTAAATTTTTAACACAATATTCACAATATTTTTGAGAAACGGATTTGCGTATCCTGCACGCTGAGACACATGCCTAAACTATATATCTTCAGACTATAAACGTGCAGTATACAATACTCTTCCTTCTCAAGTTATAGTCTTCACTGATATCAGTCATTGTTACAGTAAATATAACACATCATATTGTCAAAACGAACTTCAAGCGCAAGTTTAATTCATAACTTCCTTATTTATTTAGGCTAAAATGATAGAAACAGCGATTCACGGAAGCATTTTAATATATATTTGGTATTATATGACTATTTAATTAATTTAGAACAGATTTCATATTTTCATGGTTATCCGCCGGTCACGATTGTCCAGTCTTTAATTTATATATAATATTAAGGTGGTTAAGCTTTCTTCTAGGCGATGCAGATATGGCAGAAGTAATGCCGAATCCTGCTTTCTTTGTAAATATCACAACAATCTCTCACAAACACGGAGGAAATGGACTCCTATCAATGTGCAGCTGAGTAACCAAGCCCGAGAACAATGCTAGTACTGAACACGTGATTCAAGGGCAACATTCCAAGCTGGTTGCTGGGATCAACGGTTGCTCTTGGGTAACAAAAAATTTGCCAGATTCATTTGTATCAACTGTACGCTGCTGACACTGCAGCGTTAACTTTTAATTTTGTATAATTTAATCAGAAAAAGTTTGGTTTATGTTTTTTGTTTGGACAAAACATTTCGTTTAGTGATTTAATAATGCTGTCTTTGTAGATATACATAAATATGTAATAAAAAGCATTCCGTACAACAATATGCAATTCTGAAAGGTTCATGAGGGACTATGTTATTTTTTATCCTTTTGATTATTAGGGATTTTGAACAAGTCAACATTTAGTATTGCCAAGAAGAAGAACATGCATGCCGTTTACCAAGGTCTTGAATACTTAACAATCGGCATCTATTTCGCTCAGATCCATTTCAGTTTTGACAGAGGGCACCCCGAAGGATGGATCTAAGCGTCTCCTTTCCTCTTCCATTACACCCATCCTTTCGAGGGGAGTTTAGGTTCGAAGTATTTTAAGCGTTTCCACGCCATATAGACGCTGTACATTATAAACGTCCATGTGTTCTCCAAGATTTGAGACTGAACGCTATGCTAACCGACAGCGCTAATCACCGTACTGAGTAACAATAAATGAATTGCAGTTATTTTATGTTATTTGTATTGCACATGTATCACTGCCACTCGGGTATAATTATATTCATTGAATAGTTCAAACTGTTGAAAACATCAACATAAAACTAATCTCGTAATCTCCATCGGTACTGCGTTTTTAGACAATTTAGAATTCCGAGAGTGAAATAATATAATTTCATACAATTCATAAAATTATAAAATTTTCATTCGGAAAAGCTTGCAATAGCATTTTTTCCATTCAATGGATTCTACCGAAATTTATTCGCATAGCTGAAATGCAGGCAGTAGCATAAAAGACTGTGAGATTACTCCAGCTTACCTGGTGGTAATATCCTGGTGCCCCACATGTTTACTCCGGTGTGCATGTTGTTTTTATTGAAAATAAGTGATGTAAGAATGGTGATGTAATTAATATAAGGAAGACAAATTAAATCACTATATAATGTTTACTAGTTATTAGCGATCGTACAGTGCATATGTTTATTTTTTGATATCTTCTTACCCGTGTTCAAAATCAACACTATTTTGAACCAGCGTAAGGTGCAAATAGGTAAATTGAAAGATTCCTCACAAATTCCTAGCTCCTTTTTAAATTTGCTTTTAGCTATCCTCAGTCTTCACAATCTAAATGTTTTTTAAAAACTAGAATAAAAATATTCAGTTATTTCACTCAAGCCAATTCTAATTTAATTATTCTGTTTTTAATAAAATACCTTTCATTAATATCATTTAAAAAAGTAATGAATTCTGAACATTATATCAATCTTAGTTAAACCTAACGAATGAAAATATTTTTGTAACTTGTATTTTTCTTTCAATAAGATTTGTAAAACTAACTTTGAGTTATTTGATTTTATTGTAACATTTCATCCCATTGATTCGTTTATTTCAAATCCATTTATTGACGCTAATATTTCCTAAGTATCGCAATGGAACTTTACGGAAGTGGTTTATCAACAATGATTTTGTTAAAATAAAAATGTTCAGATCTATTATAACAAACGAATATCTGAATCACTGCATAAATTTAGCCATAACATCGTATACACCAGAGTACAGTAAACTCGCAGTGTCAGTTTCACATTAAAATAAACTTTTCCTGTTTTTAATTTGTATTTTATTGAATTTATAAATATAGTAATATAAAGAGTAAATAATCATGCTGTTTTAACATCTTACGCCACACATTTTATAGCTTGAAGTATAAGATATTTCTCCCACCTCCTTAGTATGCCTTCGTGGTGTAATGGTCAGCAAACTCGGCGCTTATTTGAGAGATCCGAAGTTCGAGTCCCAGCGAGGGCATTGTTCATTTTTCCCGTCTTCTGCTTAAAAATAATCCAATGACTATACGGTAGATTATATATGTTTTTAATTGAAATATTAAATGTGCAATATATAATTTTGGCTCGCCAAATGTTTTTAAATTTTAACTTGTCTCACGTCAAGCTAAAGGTTGAGCACCATTGGTTTAGGCTTTCCCTATTGGTGCAAAATGGAATTTTTTTCTCATTATAAAACTTTATTTCAACTTCTAATTTATAGTGGCGGGACTAAATAAGTGACTAATATATAGCGGCACTATAGTATTTTCTATAATGAATACGCTGAAATGTGAATTATTTCATTATGGGAACCAAGTCAGAGAAATTAAGTGGCTTATTGATATGTCAACAGATGACTTGCAGATTGATCTGTCAGCTTCGTATTGTCTTTACGAAACACAAAGCGCAGATATAGAATTGAGTGAGTGTAAATAGATTAATATCAATTAAATATCCAAGTCGCTGTGGGACAGTACCACGAGTGTTACTTAAATATGCCTTTAATCAAAGCATTTAGGATTTACTGCACTAGTTGATAATCGACAATTTATTGTTTACAGATATTATGCCACGCAGAATGTCATTACTTTTTATTTTGAGAAAGGAAGATTTTTTTTTGTAGCGAAACCGGTATCATCTACATTTAGATGTAAATAAACAAAATTTGAATATTTAACTTTGAAACATGTGAGGAAGGATTGGCAGATGCATGATGTTCATCTAATCATCATTTTACGTTGCATAATTATGGTACAGATGAGGTTATGATGATCCTGTTGAGGAGGGACCTGTAGCTGCCCTCGAAATCGATTGAGTGTTTTGATAAGTGAACGCCATATACAAGGCTGTTTCAGCGGTTTTTATTGTCACATTGGTGTGTTTCTCTTCTATTCTATTATTAGTCTTTTTATAAATGCTTAAGTGAAATCAGATTAATTTCATAATATAACCAATAAAAGTGATGCTTTTACATTGCACAAATTGTTTGTTATTTTCTTAGAAATTAATGTTAACAGGTAATTTCAACATTTTAGTTTGTAATAAATGCACTTTAAAAATAATCGTTCGTTGTGTCACGTAAATTTATAAGCTTAATTTAGACATAAATGATACCAAAAGCTATTCAGTACATATAATATAGGAACACTGTACATAAATTTGGAGTTGCCATCATCTGTAGCGAAATCTTTCCAAATATTAAGCGAAAAAACTATGTAATGTTAGCTACCGAGTATTTATTTTACGCGACTTAGCAATGTGAGATTGCCCGAAACATAAATTCTTGATTTTACTTTCCACGCGAGTTGGAAAGTACAGTATTTCAAAAATGTTGTCGTGACACAACACTTTTAATTTATCTTTCAAATTATAAAGGGGAGAAATTCGGAGACGTTAAAGCACATTTCTTAAAAATTTAAATCTTTGTTTAATACTTAATATTATTAAGGTAATTAAAATTAGATTTAAGTTACAACATATTCGTTTAATAATTTAGGTTAAAATAACACGCCGAATAACGATCAATTTAGAAGTCAATCAACAAAAGTCAACGTCATATTTGCAAATTTTTCAGGACTAGTTTCGAGGGTTCGTGAAAAATGTGCAAATATAACGCTGATTTTTGTTGTTTGACTTCAAAAATAATCCATTTGATAATTTGCGATACTATTATATGATTGAAATTGATAAAAGATATTTCTATTTTGCACTTCCGAACGGAAGGGTTTAATTAGTTATGCATTAAATAAATATTCATCTAAAGCTGAATTTAATGTAAGTTTAAAAATCTGTGCTGGATTAAAATTTAGTAAATTAGAGCCATTTAATTCAATACCATTTATGATTTTTCCGTTTAAGCCTTAATGTGAACTATATTGATGACTAAAAATAATGCTATTCTAACTTAATTTGTCAATTCAATAATATGAGAACATATAATTCAGTTTCTTCTTTGCAATTTGTTGTAAAAATCCTAAGAGTCTTCCCAACTTAGGAAAGAAAACTTGACTCTTCCTTTACAGCGACTTTATTAGCTTCCAATAGTTTCCATCCAATTAGGTAGAGTAACCTCGCCGTAAAGTTTATTTCCTTAAACTTAATAGATTTAGCTTGGTAAAAGAGCACGAAGACGTAGGGACAGACGGCACGCTGTCTAACTTGGGAAGCGGAATTACATAAAGAAATATCGATCTGCTTTTTTCTTTCGTAATTCCAAATACTTGTCCCCCTTTAAGCACAGAATTCAAACCAAAATAATTCTCATAAAAATTAATATTATACAATCCAATTTCGTAAACGTATATTTGAAGCCTCATAAGGATTCTCCTTTCTCTTATCATACTGCAGCTTTTTAGGAGTTTCTTTCCTATAGGTTTCCAATCAAAGGTAGATAGATATTTTATTCAATGGAGTACAAGAACGGAAGATAAGTAACAAAGATATATCGAATGTCCGTAGCTTCCATTGTTGTAAACTATTCTGACCTAAATTTTTTCGACGAATTTTTGGCGCATCAAAAGAGTTAGATAGATTTACTTCTATTTGTTAGGTATAAATGGAAATGGAGTGTGAATACAGGTTTTCCTTGGGGATTCAGTTACTAATCGAATTTAGCAACACGAATGCAAGTTTTCAGCATGAGATAAAGATGTTTTAATTTAATGTACAGTGATTTATTCAAACGATATGTAATGTTATTTTAAATATCATCGCCTTGACTTTAATTTTTAAATTGCTTTTACCACTTTAAGTTTAAAAAATGTGAATCTTAGTTTCCCTAATAGTAATTACAATCAGCATTTTTGATTAGTGTTAAACTGAACAGCACCGAATAACAAAGAAAAAATAATAATTCTAAAGGAATGTACATTTCAACCTGTATCAAGAACGATTTTTCATTGAAGATGTTTAGTAATTATTTCTGTATTTTCGTATTTGTTTTGTAGCCAGCTTTTCTGCACAGTGTTTCGAGAATATATTTAAAATTATCTAAAAACTGAGGGTTGACGCTGCTCAAACTGATTTCCATGTAATTCATTCAATGGATTTTTCAGATTAAATATGATTGATAGAAACACATGTTTATCTTAAAAATTCTTTTTTGCCTTTTATTTCTTTTCAGTTGTCTATAAGGGTATTGTAATTTCACGTCTTTTATGTTGTGAAATTTACTTTTCTGTTTGATTTTGGATTTAAAACTTCAACTACTCTAACGTTTATAAAATATTAATTTTCACATGTTATGCTATTTCACAGGGTTTTCCCAAATAATATTTTTAGTAAGGAGCGGTAACTTTTAGTAAGGAATTGCAATCGCTGTCATTTTGGGTTTTAATCTAGAATATTATATTACTTATTTTACCTGTTCAAGACTAATATTTTGTTTATTATAATCTTTCAATCAAAATTTATGTTGATTACTTCCCCCCTCCAAGATAGAATTCGCGCTGAGTATTTCTTCCTAATAGAAGAGGTTCCATATTTTTATTTTTTGTCAATAAAGTGGTCAAATGTGATATTATTTCTCACATTATAAAAGGAAAATATGTTTCTATTATCGTCCATTATACTGAAATTTTAATCACACTTCCCGTCGTTGAAATGTATTATATTGTCAAGCTTGTTTCAATGAGTAATTAAATGTAAAATTTCTGATTTTGTTTCTTTCATTGACAAAAAAATAACGTAAAATAAAAGAAATTGACTTTAGTGTAGAATTGGTTGCCCCTTTGATTAGCCCTAAATTTTGTTCAGTTTTGGCGATAAACCTCATTTCTGGTTACCATGATAGTTTTAACTTTGTTTTAGCTTCCTGGGTTTTTTAAAGTGAAAATAAATCGATGTGTACATGGACAAAGTTAAAGCAGTGTACAATGCCTAGATTGTGCAATTCTCGGATTTTTTTTAAAATGAAAATAGATCGATGTGTACATGGATACCGACTTTGGGCAATTCTTTGACTTCTTATTTTGGTTTTGTGTAGCGGCCATCTTGAAATTGTGCCTTCCCGCACCGATCTTGTGCATCAAAAAAGAATCACCAAAAAAAAAAAAAACAAGGGGCACCCAATTGTAAAATTCTACCAAGAAATTGATTGAGGTTTTCTTGAAATGCATACTTTTTCTGCGTTCCCTTGAAAACATGAAATTAAACTTTTTTTAATAGTTTGTATCTTCCTTTGATTAAATACGGTTAGGATTATCTTATTGTAAAATATAAGTAATTTTAATTTTGAGTTTAAAGTTTCATAGATTAAAATACTCCAGATTTCTCAAAATACAATAAATGGCCCATCAGTTACTGAGACATTGAATGCTATTTATTTATTAAAAATCAAGTGAATAACATTTATTTTCAGATCTTTAAATATTTAAAATATCTGTATTTTTAGTATAGAAGAGATTTATTGTATGTCATCTTTTATATATATATATTTATCATGGCATAAAGTCATATAAAGAGAAATCTTGTGAAAAAATTAATGAACGAATTAAGCTTTAGCATCTTAATCCCATTAAGATAAAATAATACATATTAAAAGTGTAACCATTATTCATTGTAGAATGAGAATCTGAAATTTTTACACGTGTATTGAGATCACTTTCTTAAGCCGCGGCATATCATTGCTATAAGTCCAAAACTTCTACTCTCCTCTTAGATATCCATTCTTTATGCAGTATTTTTAACATTCATCAAACTGGATTCTACTTCACCTTTGGACTTAATAAAATTCTTCAAAAAAAAAAAAAAAAAACTAAAGTTTAAAAAAAAGTAAATTATTCAGTAAAGTAAAATATGCAATGAAATTTAAGCAAAATTTCTATAGAAAAGTTAGAATTGAGCCATTGAAATGAAAAAAGGGAATTAATTAAAAGTTAAACGGCTTTTTTATATTATTAAAACATTTCATGTATTTCTATTAGTAAGATGAGAGAAGTAGTTAAAAAATAACTAATCTACAATTTTGTTTAAGAAACGTAATGAGTGGGATCTTCCCAAAATTTATGGACTATTACATTCGTGACGATGCATTATACTACCACTCACATATCATCCGCACGCTTTGGCCAGAATTTGCTACTGTTCGGACATAAAAAATCTTTCCTTTATTTCCCATGCAACGTCCCGAAAAATTGGGTGTTGCATTCGGCATTCATTCACCTCTTACATTTAATCCACCTCCAAATATTTTATGAACTAAGCTATATAATAGCAATAAATACATTCATTTAGTTTATATTTTATAGAATTAATGTTTTCATCAATATTTTGATCATTACTGTAAGTCATAAAACTTATTTCTGATGCTATAAATTTTGTACCTGACGCAAAGACGTTTCTTTACTTACATTTTATTATTATTATTATTTATCATCACCATCATTACTACTATTTTATATTTCTAAATCGATATTTTTTTTAAAACAGCTAAATGCTGCATTTGGAAACATGCATTATGTTTCATTAAACCGCGAGCGCGCGCGCTGTGTCCTAATGCAACCGCCCAATTAAACAAACCTTTCTCAAAAAACGCCAATTTCACCCAAGCTGTTGAGCTCCAACTAGTCGCATGCAAAGTCACCGTTTTTATGTGTCCGAAGTTTTGCGCCGGGGCTTTGATTCTTTTTATTTATTTCATTACGTGCTCTACCATCAGGCACCGCTCGGAAAGGTAGGGATGCCCTATGGAGGCCGTTTTAAGTGAAAGTAGCTCGTATCCACGTTACTCATGGAGAAAACACGAAAACGGCCATAGAGCCAGCCTTTGCCGAGATTCAAACTCCGGTCCGAACTACCACTTTACCGCTCTGAGGTTAGTGGGCTCTGATTCAAGGTTATGTTTTTAATCGGACTGAGTACGCCTATTCGCATTGCTGTTGCATAGTTGATTTATGATAGTATAGAAAACGGCAAACATGTCGCGTAATTTAACGGACGAAAAACAAATGTTGCAAAATGCATTAGAAAATGTATCAACTGGCGAATAATCTATTGAAGAAAATGAGGATGGAAGTGATTACAAATTTTTAATTTGCATGATACTGATGTAGATTCTGAAAACGAAAATGAGAGTGACATAAATTACTCTATTGGAAAAAAAATATCGGAAAAAAAGGTGCAGTATTGCCTAGAGAAAAAGCGCGGGAAAACGAAAATGCGCTGCACCGAATGTGAAAAATGTTTGTGTTTTGGTCACACGACAACACTTTATTCAATGTGCTGCTAAGATTTGTTGATTTTTTTCTGTATCTATAGTGTTAATAAAGAAAATAAATAATCGATACAGTGTGAAGGTATACTATTTTTTCCCTATGCTAATTTATAATACGTTTTTTTATTCCCGTAAAAAATTTTATTTCATAAAAACACTAAATGAATTAAAAATTTTAATGTGCATACTTTTTAAATTTAATAATGGAATTTATTGTTGGCAGAGAAGTAACCTTTTTATGAAGGTTTAGAATTTTCTCCTTCAAAAAACACCAGCTGGGAGTTTGGGTCCTGTTGCGCGCACTCGTGTATCATAAATGAACGCACGTGTTCCCGGGTTAAGTATTCGAAACGCTGTAATATAATCCTGAAGAATATAAATACGTAATAATTTATTTTAAACCATGGTTTATTAATTTCTTATCTCAGCTTATGAGCTTATGTAGGTAAAACAAACTTTAGAGTAATATTTCGAGTTTCCGGTTTGCCTCTGTTAGGAAAATATAATGGAAGCATTTCAGATGTTTTATATATATGTGTGTGTATATATATATATATACTGTCGCGTGTGTATGAGCTCGTAATAGATTGAATGCATGCAGAACCGACTGTAGCTTGATGAAATTTGCTTTACACAAAGAATGCTTTACATTTCTTGAACGTTCCACAAAAGTACTCATACAGATTTTCTCCTCAGTATCACAGAGAACAGTCAGTAGCTGCACAAACTACTAAGAATGTTAAACACATCACAATGAAAAGCGCATCTAAAAAGGGGAACCTCCTACGGAAATCTCTCAGTACTCACGCTGAACAAAACAACGCCGAAACCTATACTCTCTCCGATCTTATATGTAGTTTTCCCCTGACTGCCGAGAAATCTGTAGTAATTTCCACTTCTAGAAATTACTGCAAGGCATACGAGGGCTGATACGGTTGCAGTTATATATCTAGATTAATTACATTTATTCAATTACAATACTAGTTGCAGTTATACAGGGATCGGACCAAAATCTTGCCAAATAATTCCTAACTTTGGCGAGTTTTGGTGGTTTCTCGTTAAATTTGGCGACAACATGCAGTTATACAGAGACAGGACCAAAATCTTGCCAAATAATTCCTAACTTTGGCGAGTTTTGGCGGTTTCTCGCCAAATTTGGTGACAACAATTAGTTTCAAAAGCATCGCAAGCTTGGTGATATCTCGGCAATTTAGCGAAACAGCCATTTACTGAATGTTCGATGAACTTGTCTCTGTGTTCTTATTTTTTTGGCAGAGCATCTTCTGTTTCCAAGTATTTCATTTCACACTTATAAAAAATACAATTTCATATATAATTTCACTAAAATTATTTACGTATAAACAAAATTCTTAACAATATATATTATTAATTTATTTCAAAAATTTTTTCTTGTTAAATTAATTTAAGCCTATTACTGATAAAATTAACATAGAATTAGAGCTACAACATTTTATTTGTAATTCTTTCAGCTCTTCTTAAAAATTTCGAATACTTAAAAACCTTCAGTTTAAATAAGCAAATACCGGTAGGATGGCTTCCGACCTAAGGAACATTGCCAAACGGAAAATAAGCAGATACCGTCTGTATTCCTTCGGCCACGTATTCATTAAATTAAAGCAAACTAAACACTTATATACTGTTCGTCATTTTCTTTGTCATGGCACCCATTCTTGTGAGATCTCTAATTAGGTACTAGGAAGGTAATTATTTGTTCCCAGATGCCATGAAAATACATTAATAAACAACAAGCTTTTTTTTTTAAAGTGGTATTCTGCTAGTGCTAACTGTTCTACTCCAAGAGATCAGCCAATTTTCGTTGACCTCGGGATAACTTGTCAAGTCATGAATCATGCTCTTTTTCCATTAACAAAAAAAAAAAATCAGGAAAGCGCGTCGTATATCAAAGAAGGGTCATAAAAACGCCTGGCTGCGAAAAAATTACGGCCGAAGAAGATTTGCACCGAGCATACAAGAGGTTGAGATTTTTCCTTCGCCTGCGTAATCATCATCGTTTTATACCGAATAGCGAACGGTGATTTGGATGCCAAGGGTGGTTTACTTTATGCCGATAAAACATTCGTTTTCCCCCCTTTTTTTAAATTTGTTCGAAAGGAAAAAGCAATGTTTTAAGCAGACTGTGTTTTACAATGTTTTCGTCTGGCAGGCCTGGGGTTTGAAAATTCGTTTAAAAAAGTTTTAGAATAATCCTGTATTATAACCGTGTATTTCTGTTTTTTCTTTCATGTCTGTTAGTTTATTCTTTTGCATAAATATACATAAAAATAAATATTATTCGTAAACACGACTCAAGTTCTATTGTTGATAAAACACAAATAGACAGTATCATGATATAAGCTTGTCTAACTAGTTGAAAAAATGCTGAATTATTTAATCAAAAGATATTTGCACCACCGTAAATTTAATCATCACTATAGCTTATATGACGTTTCAGACGGATAATTGTTATAAAAATTTATAAGAAAATTAAAATAGTTTGTCTGCTTTAAGGAAACATATTCAGAATCCCAAGTACAATTTTCTTTATAAAAATAAATGCTTAAAATGTTTATTTGTTCTTGTCATTTTACAAACTTTCTTTTATTTCTTTTTTTTCTTCAGACACGAACAGTCAAAATGTGCTTAATCTATTAATGAAGCCACCTTTGAATTAAATTCTGCAATTACATTTCCAGTTTTACGAACAAAATGCTTCTTAAAAACCCTGTAATCGTTATCTTTTTATTTAAACCAGTGTAATATTATATTTGTTTATATTTACTTACTCGATTAATACTTAAGAGTTTATGTTACTTTTAGTTGCGGGTATTCGTAATTATTCTACATTGATTTTCTTAGATTCAGTATTTTACATTAATAAATAGCGAATTAAAATCCACAAAATACGTGGGCTAATCTGTAAATGAGAAAAATAGCTTCAGAAATGAAATTGCTTAAAAATTTGTAAGTGACAACCAGTTTTGTTTTTACTCAAATACCGACCTGCATAAAACAGTTACTTCATCTTACCGCAAATTAGACCACCAAAGTGAACTTTAAGGGAATCCAAACCAAGGACATTGTCTTGCTGCCAAAGCGAGGTTGTACAGAGGCTGCTGAAGAAGGACACACGACTTTCACAGGATATTTGTAAACTGTCCGCGCCATATTAGTCTTGACATTTGGCATTACCTTGATAGAATAATGCGCTGCCACTCAGTAGTCCGGAACGTTTTTGGCTGCATTACATCGTAGTATCATACAGCAGTCATATTCATTCCTTGGCTTCGAAAACAAAATTAACAGCACTAAAAACATACATCATAACCATTGCTGTTTAAGTATATTTAGTCTGCAAGGTAGCTAGCTACTTTGATACATACTCTGATACGCTGTCAAAGATCGGTGACACTTCTCGCTAACTGATTATGAAATATGCTTATTTTAATTTTCGACACTCTTCACATCTGTTTCGTATTTCTTATTATCCTATAGCTGTTTGTAGCATATTTATTGACTGCCTTTCGTAATATAATTCTTAACATCTTGACTGCTATGTGCATCACCGATGATTCACAGCGGCATTACATTTCGGAGATCGAATGTGTTTCACAAGTTTTGTATTACATGAAGGCGTATGGCACGGTTAAAATTATTTTTACGGCTTCAGAATGATGCTTCCTATTCTTGGTTTCTAGCTTCTGGAAGCTTTTGTTTTCCACAAATTGTTACACGATATTAATATATGTCGATGTTTTGCTGCAGTAACATTTAAGTAATTATTGTTTACATGGAAATAAGATAACTAAGTTTTAATTAAAGGAGATTGTGTTTTTCATTGATATACATTCATTAAGGTTTCATTTTTGGATATATATGCTGATTTACTATTTGTATTGTAACACACAATTTGTTTAATTTAAATAATTTTTACTATAAAGACAATGAACTCTTGTGTTACTTTACGAGGAATTAAGTTGTAATATATTTATAAATACAAAAAATATAAAAATTTAGAATACTGCAGTTGAAGATAAAATGTGAAAATAAACAAAAGAATAACGAGTTCAAATGAAAACCAGTTACTGCTTTGATTTTTATGATAAATGGAACAAGAAAAACAAGAATTAAAAAATGGCCCGAAAGAATATTTTACCGATTTTGCTGCGGCAGTCAACCTGCTAGTATAAAAATTTAAATCCACACTTTTTGTATTATTTTAGATTTTTCTCTTTTATGTTAATTTTATTTATCCTTCATCATTTAGTAGTCATTCTATTTATCGTTAGTTTGTCTTCGTCATTCTATTTATCGTTAGTATTTACTATTTGATTGCTTCGGTCTTTTCACATTTTGGATGAGTGAAGATCTATAAACTAAATACTGCCATATTTCCTATTCTACCTTCCTCAATATATGTGCTTACACATATCTATGTATCGGTGCATGTGTACATACACATACCTATTTTTATGTATATAATAATATGATACAATAATATGCAAAAAACTAAAATATTACTGAATCTGAAAATTGTTCAATAAGAGCAAGATACACAGCAAGATAATTATTAAAATTTATTTGCTATAAAAATTCAGAGCGAGATTTAAGCTAATTACTGAAACCAATTAAAAAGCTAGGTAAATAAAAAACATTAAAATTTCGATGCAAAGGGAAAAAATGTAGAAAACATTTGGATATAATATGTAGTTGGCATATTTCGCTCTGGAGAAGAGATATATAAATGAAGTTCGATGCATTACCTGAAATTTCCTATTCATAAACTCTAATTTAACAAATATCCATATAGTCTATTTCTAATAATGAAAGGGACGCTATGAAGGATTTGCAGCCTAACTGATTTTGCATCGTAATTCATGTAGGGTTCGTGTTTGAACGAAAGTTTCTTTGAAAGATATTACTTGCACCTTCCTTTAGGATATTTATTTCCGCCTAATATTTTCTATGCAAGAACAATTATGTCATCGATTTACTTTAAAACTGAATATGAATTCAAATAAATAGATCAACTTCATCCATTCAACATAATATGCTTAAACATTAGTGTTAGGAGATATCACTGATATTGATAGCTACTTAATCTATGTTGTCTGGTTAAACATTGAGCAGAATATGCGAAGAGCGTTTATTTTATAGTAATGTCTTAAATGTAGAATGTCTTTGTAATCATGCTATATTATTGCCCCAGACAGACAGATAATGTGGTTGGCTTCAGAAATTAAACTATGCTTTATAGAAGCATAAAATTTTCTCTGAATTGTCATGTGAGACTATTGGAATATTGCTCCCTTAAATCTATCGTCGGCACGTTTACGTGTGAAAGACCGAAATTTATTATTTTTTTATTTTAAATTTTTATTATATTTAAATTTGTATATTAATACCGTGTAACAATTTGTGGAAAACAAAAGCTTCCAGAAGCTAGAAACCAAGAATAGGAAGCATCATTCTGAAGCCGTAAAAATAATTTTAACCGTGCCATATGCCTTCATGTAATACAAAACTTGTGAAACACATTCGATCTCCGAAATGTAAAGCCGCTGCGAGTCATCGGTGATGCACATAGCAGTCAAGATGTTAAGAACTATATTACGAAAGGCAGTCAATAATAAATAAATAATTATAAATTTTTAAGTCATGAAGTATTCATAGCATTCTTTATGCAGTTTCTGTCAATCTTAGAGCTTGCTGTGATTTCTAACATTTTTTTCACATGTAAAGGTAAATATGAACACTTCAAAATGATTGAAATTATTTCAGAAAACTCAAAATTGTCCAGTCTGCCTTGGTTTAAAATAGTCGACATTTTTTTCAAATTCTTCAGTATTTAGATGGTTACTAGATTAGGTAGAATAAGTGAGCTAGATTTGAGAATTTTTCCTAGAAGAATAAACAGTGCTTCACATAATGAACAATACTAAGTTTAGGGCATCTGTTTTTTCTTAACACAACAGGGCAATTTGCCCGGAAGGCCTATTAATAATTAATTTCGTTTTGGCATTTTGCGTCGTCCGATATAAAACGACGTTCACTTTTCAAATTGTCGCCACCAAATATTAGAGCCTTGCATTATATTTAAAGAAATTAAATAATGAAGAATCTGCATGAATACATGTAGGTTTCTCGCATTGTGAAAAAAATTATATTACTTAGAAACATCAAATTAAGTAACATAGTCCTACACTTGAATATGTCACCTGGAAGCCCAAATTTCGAATGTGGAATTTTTTATTATCTATTTCATATTTTGTAAAAGGTTAACGAATTTTTATATAAAAAACTCAATGATTTCAGAGCAAGCAGTGGCAACACTGCACTACAAAAGAAAAAAAATGTCTCCAGCGAACAAGACTGTGTATCGGAAATTCTAAATATATGCTAATTTTAAATATTTTGTGATATAGCTGTTGAACTGAATTTTATGGTTTAAGGGCGAAAAACATGATATTTGATAAGTAAAGGTAACTCACAAAACGTTAAAAAAGTCAATTTTGGCGTAATATAAAACCTGAAAGTCTTCAGATGTTGTTTTTCATTTTTATTTTATTTATTAATTAATTTTTTTGCTGGCTTTTATTTTTCGTATAAACCTCTACCTTTCAGGATTATTCTGAATTTTATTTGCTCTCATCAGAGCTACTAAAATCATTCTGTGTCTTGGTTTAGTTATTCCTTGAAAATCGTGAAGATTGATTTTACACGTTCCGCGTACTAGTTTTATAGCATTCGCCTTGTAACGTAATTTTTCTCTAACGGAATTACCGAATTCTTTCCCACTATCTACACAAGAATAGGTCTGCAAACGGTGATGAAAATACCCAAAAGATTGCGTGAAACTTCTATTCCTGTTTTCGAATGCAAACCTAAGTAAATAATACAACAGTGGTGAAAATTGCAATACGAATTTCTTATTTAGGAGTTACTTGGATACAGATTAAAGTAATTTAGCACTGTAAATTATTTTCAGTGTGTAAGAGGGTTTTCATAAACGTACATTTTTATCAGTGTTATTTGCTTCTTTTTATAAGGTTTACAAAGGTACAAATAAGTAAAATTTGATTCAGTGGGCGCATTCTATTTCCTGCTGTGTTTCCATAATCATCCAGTGTTTTGGGTTATGATCAGTTGTGATATGGCTATGTAATGACCCTGTGTGTTTCATTAAATGGAAAATTGATTTAATTTTCACCAGAATTTCCGATGTTAAGTAATTTCTCGTTTCAAGTATTTATAAGAATTTGCAGGTCGTGTTTTGCATTAATCACCTGAATTAAACATGTTTCAGAACTTAAAAATGTTTTGTCTTTACATTATTTACTGAATCTCTCAAAATATCTCACATTCTTTTAAGCACATCAACAGTCCGTTTTATGGCCTTAAATAGAATATGAAGCGAATAAGATATTTGCATACGCGACGAAAGGTAAACGAGTTTAAATAAGAAGTGTGTAAGATATTTGCATACGCGACAAAAGATTAACACGTTTAAGTAGTTCTAACTAATTCATTAAATATCAACCATTAACATTTGTTCACAGTATATAAAAGTTAAAATATTTTATTAGCTTTTACATATTTCTACCACACGGTATTTGTATATGTCAAGCGCATACCAGTAATTTTATTTTCAAACACTTATAATAACGCGTACATGTATACATATAAAAGAATAACGTAACAGTATCATATAATTGGAAAAAATATACATAATTAACACTGTTACGCTCGCTAAAAGCTCTTTGCTGCTAAAGGATTGAGAATAGAATGAAGTCTAATAACAGCAGTTAATTGTTTAAGTTCTGTGCTTAGCGCGAAATTTAATAAAATGTAAGAAAGGGAAATCGATTAATCTATAGTTTCTCGATTAAAGTATCAAGACCGTAAACCAATCGGTAAACGTCTTTTTCATTAAAATGAAAAAGCAACTGTAAAATACTGTTAAAATGTACACTGAAATATTATAAAATAAAAGCTTTTATGTATTAGGAATAGTTAGAAGCAACTGTGAAAACGATTTCAGGAATGGTTAAGATAAATCATTTCGGGTTCAATTAAATCGATCTTTCAATTTCAGTCGAGTATCCTTATTAAGTTAGCCAGTACCGTTGTAACATACAATAATTCCACACACAGATGACTTAAGTTTAAGTTGAAAATATCAGTTAGTTCGACAAACAAGTAGCCGTATGCGGCGAAATCAGCATTTTTGCAAAACTTAATTCCAGAGGCAGTAGTTTTACGGCGCTGGTGATTAAATAGAAACTACATTCGGCTACAGAAGACAGTCTTCATTCAAAATCTTCAGTCGTGCACTGGAACTAATAACTTTAACGACTGCAGAGTGGGATACTTTTCGTTAGATAATATAGATACTAATATATTAGATAACATAAATACTTTTCGTTAGATAATAAAGCTTGAATTCAACAATGAAATTTTGTCATGTGATTTATTTATAAATATAGTGTAATATAGTGTACGGCAAATGGACTGCAAAGGTTAAGCAGTCATTACATCTAAATGACAATAAAATTTTACAATAAAGTCCTGTGAGTCTTTAAAGAAGTCCTATATTCTCCTGTAAAGTTTTTCAGTCTTCCAATCTCAGAAGCCTTACGATGTTTTATACTTAGAATTCGACTTAGATAGTCGAAATTATTTCCATCTTTTTTATTTACTTATAACATAATACACCGAACCTTACTGGGTCGTATCGTTCAGCACTAAAGTGCCGATGTGAATTATCAAAGTCCAGATAAAGAGACTCAGTAGCAAAAGCAGTTCGTCCTGACTTTCTAAACTTGCCACAAATAAGCAGAAAATATTCTTTGGGGTGTGATACAGCTGATATATAATTCTAATAACAAGGTTAACTATGTCCAGTGTGGAATTCAGAGGATTAAATGATCAAATTCTGAAATTTGATATGGAAATAATCTTTGCTTCGCAGTAAGGTTCTGAAAAATAATTAATGGGGTGGAAAGCAGAATCAAGCGTATGTTCAAGCTAGAAAAACATATATTAAGGCTCATGTTGAATATTTTTTAAGTATTTACCGTTATATTTTCTAAATATTGCAGTTGTTTAATTCTTGTTATGTGTTTATTTGTTGTCAGGAAAAAGAAACACAGAACGAGTTCTTCTATAACCTACAGGTGTCCAAATGTCATGTTTCAAAAACCATTCTTATTTGAGCATATAAAAATATTATTTTCGAAACTGTTTGTTTGTAATGTATGTGCGTGTATTTGTATACTTACACTCCTATGTGTGTACAAACAGAGAGAGAGAGAGAGCTTTTTGAAAAACTGCTGCAAATTTATAACTATAATCTTTTTAATTACCCTTGATTCCTAAAATTGAGTCATTTTTCAGAACTAACTGAATAAATAAAATTATTTGTAAAACATTAAATTCAGTTTGGTTTGTGACTTTTAACTGATTTGTGACTTTTATGGGAACTATAACTTAATCACATTAATTACACTAAATAATTAATCACATTAATTAGATCCTACATACTTTAAACTACTAAATATTTAAAACGTAACTTCCGTTTTTAGTTCTGCGTTTGAAGATATTATATTTTTGTTAAGAATATAGAACTTATACATATGTTAATTTAAATTAATTAACTGAATCTTTATAAGGTTTCATGTTAATTAATTGCTTATCTAATGAGTTTGCCATTATTTTCACTTCCATTTTTTTGGCCAGTATAACCAGAACGCAAATTAATTAATTTGTAGAAGAGAAGAGCTCTTGAGCTTCTGAGACAGGTTTTGGCAGCTTTGATGACATGTCATTCAGTTTACGCCTCCCTGCTGAATGAATTAATTTATTGATTTTAGCTCCGACAAACTGCGTTTGCTTCGCATATTTATTATATTTCACTAAAATAATTTTTGTTAAATCTTTATAATCCTGTGAAAGAGAAACGATATCTCAATGTATTTATTTTTGTGCATACACATTTTTAACTGTATTTGTTCTAATTTTAGAATACGTTTCGCAGAACAAAAAGATTAATTTATCATAAATTTCAAAGTGCGTTAATTACCTGAAATTAACATTAATAGGAACCAAATTTTCTTTGTCGCGATTATGTGGAAATTTTTCAATGTTTCCGATACACCACGTCATGTGAGTCTCTTCTTTGAAATAATTTTATTTAATGAATTTATTATTAATAAGTCAGTCTAAAATGCATATATGTATATTCTTTATTCTTCTCAAACACTTCGCGAACACAGAGAAAATGAGAAACTAAATTCAATTTACACGGAATAATAATCTATCAATGGCGTGAAATATTTATTACATTTTCACTCATTTAATACAGCATTTCGGAACTGAGAGCACTTACCGCGTACGTCTAGTTAGTTAGTTACCCGCTCAAGTGTACTCAAACTAGGTTGAGATGGTGGTGAGAGCTGTTATCTGTTATCTCAGCCGCCTGGAAAAGCATCCGAGCGGACATCCGTTTGCAGATTAAGTGAAATTCTCTCCAGTTTCAGTTCCTCTTTCGTGGCTTAATATCTGAAGCACATTCAACCACCCCATTGTGTCAACGAAACCATGAATGGATTCGTTCCTCCGAAATTCTCTTTGGTCTTTTGTTTTTCGCGTTCTTCGAGGCCTCCCTTCTGATCGATGAGGGTTGCTCATGGGGCCAGTAGCTCTTTTCGTACGTGTTGACCAGCGGGAACATTTAGTGCTCGTTTGTCATTTCGTCCAACCCCTCCATTTTTCCGATCGACGGCTATTATTGTTAACGTTGACGATCTCGAGGTTCTTATGAGGTTGGATCCGATACCACGGAAAAGAAACGAGAGGAAATTAATCTTCCGTGGAAGGGGGAAATTGATTTGTGAAAGATTTTTTTCTTATATACTATATATATAGAGATAGCTATATCTTTGTCGTGTATCTTTAAAGCTAGGGGATTAAAAATCGTTACAAAATCTAGGGATTCACGTGTTTTAGTGATATGAGGTAATAATATTGAAAGACATAAGTAAATAGTGAGTCGATGCGGATACTATATTGTGACAGAATGCAAATAATTCTGGATAATACAACTAATTGTAACTAATATCAAATATCAAGACGTTTTGGATAGCTAAAATCAAAATGCTTGCTCTGTTTCATGGTGTAATGAACCGATTCATTGTGAGGGTGATTCACCTTGCAGTGGAAAAAATCAGAACATTGTACGAATATTTTCACATTCTTTTAGAATACGAGTTGCTTGTAAAGATAGTTGTCATAAGAGAGTCATTATAACAAAGCAAACTAGTTTTTCTGTTTGGATGTTACCAAATACTATATCCTGACATGCAATAAAACTAGTTAAGAAGAGTTGCGATGAAATATTTTAAGAATTTCAACATGAAGATTCTGTAGTTTATATCTGTAAACATAATTTCAGTTTTAAAGGATTTATCATAATTCGCTTTAAAAGTTTTTCGTTTGCTATTATTAAAAAAACAGGATTTGCGACTATAGTCATCAGATCTCCTGAAAACATTATAAATAATTCCTGAAAACTTCACGTAAATAGCAATTTAATAGTTAGAAACAAATTACGCTTTTTATCTTTTCTGCTCTTCCCCCTTCAAATTCTTATTTTGTTTTTAATATCTTTAATAATGCATCTATCTTATCTATGTTTTTACATTAAATTGAAAAAACTCTAAATATTCTTCATCGGAGTTTCTAGCTAGGTGCATATATTCTAAGTGAATAAGGTATCCGCCATATTTTAGGCCCAATAAGATATATGACTAAAAGCAATATTTACCCTTTAGCAAACAAGTCTTTTATTTATAATATATATCAAATTGAAAAAAGATGCAATGCATAGAGCATGGCCATTCAATGGAGTTTTGAGAGACGGAGTTTTAAATCGTTAAAAAATGAGGTATGCTATGAAAAGAGTACAGTATTAAAGTAGGCGCTGCTTAATGTGATCACATTGTTAACGGCTATTTTTATTCCATTAAGCGAATGATCAGATTAAACGATCAGAAAAAATATCGTCATAATATCAGTGGAAGATAGCTTATTTAGTACATATATGACTAGAAATATATAAAGAAGCACTTTCGCAGCATTTGGATTAGAAAAGTGCAAGTATTTGTTTATGAATTGCTTTTCATAGTCTCTTTAATGCAAAAGTTCATACCGATGCTGCCTCCTAATTATAATACTCGGAGGTCATAAGAGAACTTGCCAATGTATTTAAAATTAGGCAAAAAAGTATACTTATTTTGGCTTTTTTTCCCTCCTGAAGAAAAAGGACATATGTATGATGCTCTTACAATCCATGGAGTTATTGAAAACTTGCTACAAATTAAGGTGTGTTATCCTATTTCGAAATTTTAAATTGTTGAATAAAATTGAGACAAACATGTTTGGCGATTTGATCCCTTACTTGCCGATATTTCTCTCTAATTCGGAAATTTCTATAATTCATTTAAACTTACTTGGCAACTGCACTTCATTTAAAAAATTTATTCTAAAGTATATTGATTATATTAACCGAACTGTAGATAACAATAAGCGATATATTTTCGATTTTTTCATATACAAATGGGCCATACTTTAGCAATTCGATAACAATATACGAATGATAACGTAACGCGCGGTCACATTAAGCGGCGTCTACTCTGTGAATGATTTAACCAAATTAAAATGATTAGATGATTACATACGTTATTTTTGATAAAAAAGGCGTTTAAACAATTAAGATTTCCTTCAGTTATAAATTTGATAGGTCATATGACTAATATTCATACATTATTAGTCCAAAGGGGCCTTTGTCCCTGAAGGACTATTGTTTTCGTTTTGCGATTTTGCGTCGAATCACTCTGAATGTTCGTTTCCTTTTCAGATAGTTGTCACCAAACATTATCGTCCTATATTATATTTGAAGAAATTAAATAGTGAAAAATCTGCATAAATGAATGTATGTTTCTCGCATTATGATAAAACAACGGTACCTAGAGCCATCAGATTTTGAATGATGTTGTCCTACTGGGAATATGGGCATCTGGAAGCCCAAATTTGAAATTTGGAATTTGTTTCATTATCGATTTCATATTTTGTAAAACCTTAACGAATTTTTGATTAACAAACTCAAGGATTTCAAAGCGAGCAATGGCAACGTTGTATAGAAAAAAAAAAAACATTTTTATCTCCAGGGCGCGAGACTGTGGATCGGAAATTCTAAAGGTATGCTCATTTTAAAATTATTTTGCGATATTGCTCTTGAACTGAATTTTATGGTTTAAGGGCGAAGAACATGATATTTAATAAATAAAGATAATACACGAAATGTTAAAAAGCGCCTCTTTGGACGTAATTTAAAATCTGAAACCTTTCAGATTGTTTGCCCTTGATATTATAACCGCATGCAGTAGTTCTAGTTTTCATACTATACTGTATGGGAAATCTTTATCAGTTCCTCTTTTCTCAAATTCCAAATTCTGTCGTTCGACTGAAAAAAGTCAATCTTTTTCTACTGTTTTGCTTCCCGTACATTGAAGGCTTACTTTTCCGAGTCAGGTCTTGATCGTACTCAACTATTAACTTTTGAGTTATATGCTACTTAACTATTTGAGCTTCGCTGAAATTCACAGAGACTTTTTGTCTCAAATTACTCATCAAGATTATTTTTCGTACTTTTGAATAGAAAAAAATATTCTTGTACTTCAATGAATAACAATAATGTAGTCGTTATTCCTTTCTTTGTCTATGTCAGCTACAAAATTCCGTGTATTTTATGTAAGTTCAACATTCTAGTTCTCTTTTTCATTTTACTGTCAAAAACTGTCGGTCTTTAAAGATACGATTTGTGGCATAGTTTCATGAGGAATTTACAGCATTACCATGATATACATTGCTCAAACCAAACACACTCTAAAATTTTGCATCAAGGGAACAAAATCTTATATTACACAAAGGAAATAAATAATTACCTATTGTATAATATTTTTGGACTGCAAACCACAAAACCAATTTTGTTTCTGCGAAAATCACCCAAAAAACTCCTTTGTTGGTGAATTAGAAAGTGGTTGTTTCTCGATCTGTTTCCATTTTTCATTTCTAAAATTTGCTTTGTTTCTTTTGATTGTTTTCTGTTTCTTTCCATTAAAGAAGGCGTCGTCGTAACTCTTAGTAAGTTCTCGAAAATGCATCGGTCTTTCCCTTTATGGTACTTGTAGTTTTTTACTCGCAGATGCAAATGAAGAAACTGATTGTATTTAATCACCAAATTTTCTTTTGCTAAACCAAAAGTGAAGGCAAATAACACTGCTTTATTCGTGCATTGATCTTAACAGTAACTATCAGGTAATTTTTATGTTGCAATTTGAGCTCTATCTCCTCGTTTTGTGATTTCTATTATTGAAGTTTTAGGAATTTAATGACATTGCGATAGAAGTAAGCACTGCGAAAGCTTAATTACTGAAAGTCAGGCATTACGTATATTATCAACAACCAAATAAGATAAGGTCAACTAGCATTTACATATTCTTAGTTGCAATGTAGTCTTAAATAGTTATGAATGCTTTTATGCCTATTGTTACGTGGAAACTGAAAAATCATTTTTCACTCCATTTGTTAAGAGAAACTAGGAAAATAAACATTCTTATGTAACTGAGTAATCATAACAACAAATTATATGATTTAAAAAGTTTATGATACTCTAAAACACATTTTGATACTCTAAAATTTAAGAAACAGGTATAAATCTCAAGAGGTTTTGATTTAAAATATTATGAAACTTCTATCTCTTGTTTCAAATCTACTTTTCTTAGATCTTCACATTTTCTGAAGCTCAAGCTTATTTATTCTGTTTATAACAATGTTTCAATGGGAAACCTTATTGGTCAGGAAAATATCAAAACTGTGTCTTCGCCGGGATACGAAACATATCTTTCACTGGTTAGCAAAACATGCTAACTATGCACTGCGAGTGCACGCGCGTGATAATTTCTTGGAGAGTAAGTTAGTATTAGCTACGTAATTCACTTTGTAAATGCATTATTATGATTCCAAGAAGTAAAGATTGCATATTTTGCAAAACAGTACATTTTTGACGAGTAATTTTTAGCCAAACATTGCTTATTTTTTTAATAGTACTTGGCTGCAAACAGATTGTCTCTTAATCACAGATTAGGTCGATTGGTTAGTTTCCGAATTTTGAACACATTTCTTCTTTCTACCATTTCTTCCAAAACTATTGACAAGTTTAAATAAGCGAGGTTTATCCTTTATTCTAAAATAATTTATATTGTGTATCTAAAACGTTTGCTGCTGAAGAAATGAACACATGCAATAATTCTATTCTCACCGACTCTGAACTTTGAAAACAAACCTCTCTCGCAGATTTTATACTCAGTGCTTCATAAAGAGCTAGCAGGAATAATGCAAAATAAGTTATGTTTTAGACTAGCCTCATTATTTGAGCGATGAATGTAACAGAAAAATGCAAAAGATTAGGCCACCTCAATTAAAAAAATTCAGCAGATCTTTGGAAATAAAAAAGTTTACCACCTTCATAAAGTTTCAGTTAGTTTTATTATAAAGTGTTTATTTGCAATGTATGACTCTTTCGGAAAACATTCTTTAATTTTCATTTCAAGAGTACTTCTGAGACGTCAAAAAAATTCACTAATTAGTAGCGAATTCGAAAACCAGTTTCTGTTCCTTTGAAACTGTGAAGTATATATAAAGGTATTCTGAAACAAAATCTTTTAGTAAGAATTTTCCTTCAGAGGAACTTTATTCAACAAAAGCATTTTAGATCGAATTTCAGTTCCAGATTTAAAGAAACTTTTTAAAGTAATCACTCTCTGGTGACTTAAAGTAGCTGAGGGTAATATTCTTAACGTTAAAACAATAAATATTCTTTTTGTTTGGAAAGTAACAACAAAGAAGCAAAATTCTTGAATAAAAATATAGCTCAGTAATTGGATTTAGCGTGAATCTCTTTTACCAGCAATTCCTTTGGTTAATGCACTTCAATTACATCTCTTATTAAAAGTTAAATACTAGGGATTAAAATTCGCTTGCTGTACTATTTAGTAGTGGCTTAATAGCAGCAACTTTCAGAGATGTTACGAACCAACGAGTTAAATTTAAAAATTTGCTCAATATGCAACCAATGTGCTTTTAATGTCCACATTATGGAAGAGAAATACCTTTAGCTCCTTAAGTCACCGCAGATTAGTATCTTTAATGATGTTTATTTCTCTCTGCGCTCATATCTCTCAAGAAGTGCTTTAAGTTTCATTAGGTTTGCAAGAAATCTGACTCTCTTAAAAGCGAGGGATAATTTTAGTTCCACACAAATGGCATCAACGCCTCCTTCTTTCAGTCCATCCTCTGATGCCAATAAACATGGGGTCTTTCAACAGAGCACAAGAAGAGGCACCCATTAATCTAAGTGCCTCTGCGAAGGTAGAGTTTGTCGAAGAATTACCAGAAAGCTTTTCAAAGCCCCACAGAGCGTGTGCACGCGTTTAAAAAATGATCGGTCGGTGCTAAGTACGTCGCTTAAGTGCCTACTTTACAGGAGTGAAGATGAGGGTGGTTTTTATTCGCCACCTTTCTGAAAATGAGATACGTATTCATCTGCCAACTTTTATGAATTTTAATTAACCGAAGCGTTGTAGTAATCGCTCGACGTAATCCTTTCTAAAGTGGAGGTTAGAATCTGCGAAAGTTTGACCATTTACATATTTATCTCGTGGGGCTACTTTCAACTGAATAGATGTTGATAATAAGAATAAAGCTCAAGGAGATAAACTTTGTTCAAATACTTTTAACAGATATTTCTTACGAGATTACTTTTAATGCATCCTTTAGTCTTATAATTGCATTTACTTTTATTTTGTTTCTTTAACTTTTTTCTTTGTTTTTTCCTTTATGTGTTTATTCAAAATCTCTTAATATAGACACTTGCAAGATGAGTAGGTACCGTTTGCTATCCAGTATTTATCTTTCTCTCTGCAGTATAATGGATTAATTTTATTTATCTAACTTAATCATTCTGTTTATATTCTGTATTCAAAATTGAAAAAAAAAACATTACTTTGTATGCATAATGTACTTCTTTAAGAGAATAAAAATTAGAGCAATTTAAGCAAAAGAAGAAAAAAATTTACTTAAGCAAAAACGAAAATTACAATTATCTTTTCTATACAGTCTTGTAATAAAGCTTCCTTTTATTTATATTTTGGTTACTTAGTTACCATTTCATTAACAAATACTTTGAAGACCATTGCTTTTCATATGATTGATACGAAATACAGATAAACACAAAATAATTGGCTATTTATCACAATCCATAGAACTGAGTTAAGATGATAACGAGATACAATATGTAATGATTACAATTCGGTAAAATTAAACTTTAATTCGGCTTAGTTTTAGATAATCGATGCCAATCAAACGTTAAATGCTATGTAAATTAATTATCAGGGAAACTAGATTGATGTATGGCCAGCGCTTTGTCACGTTTGAAGGCAGTTATTAATATTTGGGAATTTTAGCCTGTATTCCTTTTTTGAGATGAACGCTGGTTTCAAACTGACTTAAGTAATGCTCGACAAGAACTTTTGAAAAAAAATGCTAGTCTTATTTATTTATTTATTATTATTACTGTTATCATTATTATTATTATTTATATTAATATCTTCGAATGCCCCTCTCTTTTTTAAATCATTTTATCCTAGGAAACAATTTCTGTTAATCTAAAACAAGTCTGTTAAAATTTTCAGCTTTAAAAATACTAAAAGTTGTAGGTTTTAATAGTTTTTTCTAATAATCTGTTTCAAAACTTTCTTAAATGAAAATTTCAAGAAATTATTAAAAACTTTACTCGAGAAAAATTTCAAATTATATATTCTGGATTTCAATGCGCGAGTTTAGGGAACCAAAGTACATTTTAACATTGTATTCAGAATTAGGATTTATAAACCGCTGATATTAGTTTTCCATGATATGTAGTCATACAAATGTTAAATTTAAAAATATTAAAATTTAAAAATATGTACTGATTAAGCTGAACAATCTTAAACAACTTAGCAGTCAACTTTATATACGTGCATATGCTTTATTTAGTCTTTACATGTAACTATGCTCTCACATCCAACGATACCTTCATCTCAGTTTCTAAACATCATAATAGGAAGCAAATAATTTCACATACAGTTAATTCATGTTTGATATGTACATATGTATGTAATTTGGTTTAAATTTAATTGGCTGCTTTGTAATAAATTCTTGAAGACATTATTTTACAGTTATATTAAACATTCAAATTTTACTACAAAATTATAATGGCTATCCTAGGAGAGTTTGTAACTTCAGCAGACGAGAAACTGTAGTTATTCTACTATTTATAAATGTCTGAATGCCTCAATTACAAATAATTCTGTATTCTTGAACTAAAATTTTAAGTTATATTTTCTTGCAAGTAATTATGTTAGAACTGTTAACGAATATTTTTCAAGAACTATTATAAAGTATTTTTGAAGCATACACAATAAATAACGGTATAAAATTAAACAGCCATTCGATAAATATATATTGCCATTGCAGAAAACATTTTCGAATAATTAGAGCATGTTTCTAATACTTGAGTAATAATCAGTTGAAGAGAGCAAAATTATCTTTTAATAATAATCCTAAATCTTTGCAATGGTAGAAAATATTTATAAACAATTATAGAACGTCAGTCATCATAATTAACAATAATAATTCACTGAAAACCATGATGATAACATAAGTAACTTTATTATCATGGGAAAGGTATGCTTTATTTATTTACTTATATTAATGCTTTTATAAAGTGAGCAGTTTTCTATCCTTGAAATCAGTACACGTTTGAAGGAATCAGTACACGTACTGGCGTGGAGAGCTACGTAAAATCTTGTAAAAATAAGTGCTTTACTAAAAAAGATATTTAAATATATAAAAAATATATATAACATTCTTATTTGCTTTACTTAATGCTATACATTATACAAAGGATGCATCTAAAGGGCCAAGGAATCATATTGTAATATTTTCCCCTCATTAATATTTTACAACTACAATACTTTTATCGTTAATTAATTAGTATTTGTCTTTTCGTGCAAGAAAATTATCAATAGTTTTGCTCCTATTTTGTGTACGGTCGGATCTAAAAATATAATGAAATAAGAATATTTAATTAATAATACTTAATTACATATTAAATGCTATATACTAAAATATTGAAATATTAGAATTGGTTTCTCATATGAATAAAAATTAATGATGCTTGAACAATTTGATTATTTTGCAGTGGAGACTAGTTGTAAAAATAAATACTTCAGGGAATAGATTTCAAA
>KK113269.1:207622-261447 GCA_000611955.2 Stegodyphus mimosarum | reverse complement strand
TTCGGGAGTTATTTTTGCTTCCTTGTACGAAGTAAAAAGGAAGCACTGTAATCACGAAAAATTTCGGGTATCGTATTTCGACGAAAATATCCATTTTGACAGCTAATCGTTAACTTGCATCGAATGCAAGTTGACGATTCTTTTGCGTGGCATCTGTACGTAAAAACAGAATAAAAGACTCTTTTTTCCCCAAAAAATTATAAAACTGGTTTAAAATGTATTCTGAAGACATTTTTGATTTTTTCGTGGCGTCTGTGCGCACGTACATACGTATGTATGTATGTATCTTGCATAACTCAGAAACAAGTAGCCTCAGAACGTTGAAATTTTGTATATAGGACTGCTATAGCATGTAGATGTACAGTTCCCTTTTTTGGTTACAGTCGGCCGCACCAAAAGTATATAAATATACATATATATGTATATACCCTCTCCGTTACTCGGCTCAGTGAATTCAAATTTTTTATACTTATATGTTGGTAAATTGCGCATTTTTTTTCTTTAAAAAGGATTGAATTATGTTGTTCTTATCTTCCGATTAAGGTTTTTATGTATTTAGTAAATCTGCATGCAATATTTGTAGAATTATAAACAATTTAAAAGTTGTTTAAGTGTGGCTAAGCCTACTTATGGTTACGAAAGTAGCCATATTTGTTTACATTTTAACCTTAGCAGAATAATGGTTTTATTGCCAATCTAGAGAAACTAAGCTTCGCAGCTACAGAGATAAAGCCTTCTTTTATTATTGCAAATTAAATCATGCTTAACCCATTCTGGAATTTATTTGAGGAGATGCAAGTAAGTCTTTAAGATTTACTTCGTAAATTTTTAATATAAATATTTTGAGTTTTTATATATTTTTGCCTTGTCGCGAAGTGAGAGCTGAATTAATTGAGTGACAAATGCTAGATCGTCTGTGAAAAACTGTTTCCTTTTCTTTTCTTTTGTTGGTTTAATTTTTTATACATCGTTTTAGATTTACTATAGTATTTAAATAGAACATGTGGCAACGATTAGATAATTCTTCAGATGATATACATAATTTTTGTGCATTCTGAGTTATAAAACGAATGAAATGTAACGCTGTTAAGTGAACCTAGCGTCAGAGTGTCGCTATGGTAAACGAATGTACTGTTTTTTAGAGTGCGTTTATTCTATTGTTGTTTTTGCGCTATCTGTTAAGTAGATTTAATTCGATACAATAAGTTTAAATGAAATGTAGGAAAAATGATTATAATGTAATATTCCATATAGGGAAGTCGTGTCCTGTATACATCAGTTTTTTTTGTTGTAAGCCTTGCCAGCCTTGCTTGTTCTACAGCTCAAATTAAGTACGCAGTTCTGATCTCTTATAACAGTGTTATAATATTCAAGGCAAGTAATACACGTAAAAGGTTTAAATGCATCTCATTTTATTTATATTTATTTCTGTCTTGTTTATTTAACTATTTAAAATGAGAATACAATGTCTAAAATTAATTGTCTACTATTTAAATTAGCACGCGTTGTCACTTGATTGCACTCGCCTCAGTGTATTCGTCGTTGTTTCCTTTTTTTTTCCAGTTAATTTTTGCTGCGTCGAGAATAATACTAGCAAATAAATTGCTATTTAAAGTAGATTAAGAATTAATGAGAGCACAAACTGTGTAGTTAACCTTCAGCCATGGTGCTTCTTTAATGAAAAGAAAAGCATGAATGAGGAATTTATTGCAGAAAACGCGTTCTTTTGAAATGGTAAGCTTCGTTGGATAATGTAGGAATTTTTCCTGTATTGTTCGAGCAAATATTATCATTAGCGAACATAAATTGTTTTAAAGTTTATTCACTACCCGTTGTTAAAAGTCTTTTTCATCAAATTATTCTATAATAAGTACAATAACTGTACCTTAAAAATTCAATAGAATGAATTCTGCATTACAAATAATGAATTTGTACCTCTTGTTGCTTTCAGATTATTTACTTTCGCAAAGTTCAGTTCACTTATTTCCGTTCGTATTAATATAAATGAACATTATTATTTTGGCGTAATTAATCACGCACTGGGAGCTGGAGGAATGAATTCAAGAAAGAAACGCCAAAATGATTCCAGTTATCGTAACTCTGAAGCATTAAAGCTGGAATCCAATTAGCTGATTTTTATGTGTGAAAACATTTGAATCATCTGCACAATGTAATCATATGCCGTTTATTATATTTTCAAACTGCTGCAGGTATATTTATTTTTTCGGAGATCCATAATTAAACAATTTTATTTGGTTTTACCGTATGTTTTCTGTCCATATAAAATGAGTGATAGCAGTTGTAAAGTACAGTACAGATACATTCTGCTGAAGTGAGATTGAAGAATAAAACCGTTTCAATATATGAAATCAGAATGGGTACAGCATGAGTTGACTCGTACGATATGAAGCAAGTGTTACTAAATCATACAGTAATCAACTCTTTGTAGTGTGCGATTGCTTCCACCAAGCTATTAATAATAATCTGCTTTCAAAATGCATTAATTTATCTTAAGATTACCTAGTAAACTAAGAATTTTCTTTGAAAGTTGCTGCTTGCTAATCCAGTATATGTGTTATTTAAGTTTGCCAATAACTTTTATACATATTGCATAGAGCATACAGAAAGAAAGATATTCTTCCTATTTATTTCGGAATGAACTGTTTCCCATCTTACATGTTAGATTCAGTTCCTCTCTACCGTCGGTGGGGGGGAGGAAGGCGTTTTAAATATTGGCTGAGATCTATACGTTGACAGGCTTGGCTTTTGGGGTATACTCTACAGAATCGGGTTCCTAATTCGCACCATCTGAGCAGATAGTGTGGCGGCCAGTTTTTAGATCAATGGTTCTCAACTTTTTTTACACCGTTCACCCCTTTAACTATTGCAGTCATTCCCCTTCTTTCCAAGATTAAAAAAATACATATACATTTATAAAACTTTAGATAATTTTTCATTTGTTTCATAAATTAAAATAGAAAAAGTAAAGAAAATAAAAGATAAATTTAAAACTTTAATAAAAGTAGATTTTATATTCATAAACTAAAAACTAAATACTCACAAATAAATAAAAAGCTCTTCGCATTCTCCCCTGAACCTGTGAAATTTCACCCTCCGGTTAAAAACCCCTGCATTGGATCATTCTTCTCCACATATACTTAATGCTTTGAGATACACAAATTTCGTCTTCTTTAAAAGCTTGAGCACGACAAGATTTCGAGTCAGATTTAGAGTTCCGTTTGGAATATCTATTGCGAACCTATTCCTTCCGCCAAATAAGGACTCGAGCTGTAAGAAAGATTGGCTGTATAATGGATATTTCCGTTCGAGAGCACGTAATTTAATACATCTTAAATGTTAGGTTAGGCTTTAGTAACATGCATGTAGTTCTAATGGAATAAAAGGAAGTGCATAGTCCTCTGGAAGAAAATTAGAAAAATTGTTCAATCTAACTCTGCAACGATTCAGAGCAAAAAGAAGTGACCAATTACAAAATTGTGCCTCATCACCTAAAGCAGTGTTTCCCAACATTTTTTTTTTTTGGCATCAGCCCTTTGTTTTCTTCATCGGTTGCTGTTGGGTATGATGGAACAAGCATGAACACTGGAAAGAAAAATGACGTAATTAGATGTCTTGAGATCTTTTTTGGTAATAAACGGCGTTGGTTTGTATGCTTGTTGCATAGCAGTGAACTGCCTCTTCGTCATCTTTTGCAGAAGATTGATGGGAATACATCTGGGACACAACAGTTTTCTTTAACAATAGGAAAATCTCCGAAAGCATGTAAAACACTTCCCGTGACAGGTTGTTTTCCTGTCACAGTTGATCTATCCAAAACTGACGAAAAGGAATTCAGTACTGATCAAAAATACCTCCTTGATATTTCTACTACAGCTAACATAATTCTTTCCCTTTAAGAATGAGTGGCGCCGAACCAGCAGACGATTTGAAGCTACTAGCCGTTGCTATATGTTATAAAAGTTTCTGTGTCATACTGGTTTGAAATAAAGAAAATCCAAGAGCAACACATGTAGCACGTCATGTTCATGGAATGATCATGAAAAATTCATTCTTCCAGAAAATTTTAAGAAAATCATTCACGAAGATATTCAGAGGAACTGTTATTTTGTTCACTCTGTAAACATCCTGTTGGCGAAGCGCATATTCGTTAATTTGGCCTGAGAAGAATAATGGGAGCAAGCAAAACTGACTTGAAAGAGAAAATAACATAATTTTTGCTTCCGCAAATGGAATTTCAAAGCTTAGGAGTATATTTTGAGAAGATTCTCTGAAACAATTCCTTGGAGCTGCCGGCTTGGTTAGAGGCGGTTCTCAGTTTGAAATATTAAAGCTCCCTTGCCATTCTCAAGTATGCTTGTGAGAAGCATGTCAGACTAGTGACAGAAGCGTCATTGGCAATATGTGGTGCAGAACCCAGGGATAACATACATAGTCGAATCCAGACCGGAACAAACTTACAAAACTGGATACCAAGATGAATTTCTTCGATTCTCTTGTGGAACCTGGAGATGACGTGTGATTAAGTTAAAACTTCTTTACTGGCATTTTTTTACCAAATTCAATTATAAGTTGGGTCAAGAAACAAAAATGTTCTAAAAAATTATTAAACCAATATTGTTAAATATAATTTGATGTTTTCATTAACATTGCTTTTTTGTATTTACCTCATGTGGAACCTGAAGATGATGAGCGATTGAGCTGCAGTTTTTTTACTGTGTTTTCTTTATCGAACAGGGGTCAGGAAATAATAAAATTTGAAATAAAAAATTTTGAAATTTTTGCTTTTTTTCACTCCACCCTAACCTGCAATTCCCCGCCATATAGTGAAAATTCCACTAATTACAAAAAATTAATTAAAAGTTGATAATTAATTGTTTATTGATATAAATCTGTAACGTACAGTAAGGAAGAAATCATAACGAGAAAACACATAAAAATTATTTAATGTATTTTTTAAATCAACACTATTTTTATAATTCAACATTTTGCGCAATAAATGAAAAAAACAGGTACGGACCACCATTTTTTACTTTTCTCTCTTTTTACCTAGAAAAAGCAATCTTTGATCAAGTCAGTAATCTATTACTGAAAAAAAAACAGGTTGAATATTATTGAACGATATTATTTACAAGTTCAGCAGTTTTATTTGAGCTACTAAAAGTATTGCATCTATATGTTAAGCATATAAGGTATTTCTCCCGCCTTCTTTGCATGCCTTCGTGGTGTAGTGATCAGCACGCTCGGCGCGTATCCAAGAGGTCCGTGGTTCGAATCCCGACGAAGGCATTGCTCATTTTTCCTATCTCCTGCTTCGAAATGACCTAATGTTTCTACAAGCACAGTCATCATATTGATTAAAATAGAAATTCTGGGTAATTCAAATGTGTAATTTTGTTTCTGAAAACATGTTCATACTTCTGAAACAAAAAATAATAAGTTATTTATTTGCTATTATTTTTATTATGATTATGTTATATTCTGTGCATTATATAAACAAATATAAGGGATTTGAAAAGTTCAAACCCTTTCTACGTAACAATGTTGCTGGTGCTTTGTGTAATATCTGCACTGGACCTCTTTCATAGCTGTAGTCCTGAGGAAAATATTTCCCTTCTTTTCATACACTATTGTTTTGTCCTTCCTTCCATCAAACTAAATGCCATACAAAGACTATTATTGGGGCAGCGGTTGACTGAAGCTGGGACCGTACCTCACGATGCTGTTTTCGCAGCTTACTCCTGTCAATACCTTTAGCTGGAGTATCTTTAGATACAATTCACAGAACCTGAAGTACAGAGGTACAATGACAGCAGCTGACCTATCCGCTGCTCCGGCTATATCACAAAGAATAGCTAAATTTGGCAGAGGTAATCGCATTTGGGCTGCCTTAGAGGTTAGAAAGAGGAAATTTAAGTATCAGTTACTTTCAGACGTTTCGCTTCTTCACTAACGTAATTGTCGTCATCATCTTCAGGGATGTCTTCTGAATCACACACTAAGACGACATTCGCTTCTAGTGGGTAATCGTCATAGACAAACACGCGCCACCTTATGCGCCCTTGTTTTAGATTCCTGATTTTCCCTTCTTTGTTGTCTTTCTCTTATACGTTGCAATTTTCGGCTTTCAGAAACATCGATTGACCCATGGTAAATTTTCTTTCATTCCGTTGTTGTGTTAAGAAATTCCGCTGTATGCTTGGAGTTTTCACAGGACATTTATATTGTTCGTATTTCAAACATTTGCACGCAGAAATATCAAACGAATTTTATTTTGCATGATCGAAGAAATCTTTCTTAATTTTATCAGCCTCCTTCCGAGATTTTGATATTTTTTTACGATTTTGTACTTTTCATTGTAATTTCTTAAGTCGAATAATTTCTTCTTGACTTAACCTGAGATATGAAGCTTTTCTTCCAAATCCTTGAAATGTCACAAGAAACAATTTCAGTAATGTCCTTGACTGACAGGTCTTTCTTGTTTCCTTTCCACAATAACTCATTTCCGACGCAAAGGAAATGTTTCATTACACCAGCAAAGTGTGTCTTTAAGTTGCACTAGAGTTCCAAAAACATTACAAAAAGATGCACTTGACGTCATCTTAGTCCAACATAAACAACGACGGATAAAAACAAGGATAAAACAGGATTGACAAAACACACTGAATAACCAACTAATTAGCAATTAAAAGTCGTTGAAAGATTTGGAAGCCACGTGATTCGTTACTCCAAGCTAGAACCAATAATCAGATTAAAATCCGTTCTGCAATCTAGTATCATATTTTGGCATTTAATTTGATATTCTGGACTAAGAAGCAATTTCTGCTCTAATAATGATGTTTATGATAAAGCAATTCGTGAAAAAAGCATAAAATCTTTAAAACTGTCAGTACAGATATTCACTTAGGTGTGAAACCTCAAGCTGTGAATATTTTGTGCTGAAAATTTGAACACAGTTTTTCTAGCCCATTTGGAACCATATAATGACTCAGGCAATATGATTTTCAAAAAACGTTTTTTTTGCTCCACCCTGTTGCAGGTGCGTATTCGGCTATGGACCTCCAACTGACCTCTTGATCATCACTCACCTTAAATTTCATCGACCCAAGGGAGTCAGTACCGAGCTCGATGAGAAGCCGTGATTTAAAGGCTATAAAATGGCATTCAGAAAGATAATAATACAAAATTAACTTGTAAATGGTAACTTTTGATTGTGTACGTTTATAAAAAAGGATGAATCTGATATTAAACTGTTTTAACTGGTAAAATATTTGAGTTATCGTGACAATTTTTAATAGAAGATAAAAAATTTTAAAAAAAACCATATAATTAGAATTTCTAACAGAGTTTCATTGGCTACCCAACATATATCAGGTTCCAGTGATGTTCAAAATTAAGGGAATATTCACAGAGTTGAATTTGATATCAAGTAAATTAATATGCAAAACATATACGATTGGCCGCCCAACCGGTACAGCGATTAGCGTCGCTGACTGCCGTGTCGAACAGCCTGGGCTCGAATCCAGGAGAAGGCATGGATGTTTGTAAATATATGTGCGGCACTTTAAATATGCGGCGAGCTGAAAGTCCTCTCGTGTGGTTTGGTGTAAGGGAAGAGGGGTGGCAGACCCTCGGACCCGTCCCTTCGGGGTGCTCTCCATCAAAATTGGGGGCGGAACTGAGCCAAATCGCAATGTCAACTGTAAGATGCTCAAGGCTGTTGCCAACGGCAGGCGAAAGTTTGCGCTCCTTGTGACGAGGAATTTCGTGGACTTGGGCTGACTAAAAACGTCAGACAAGTCAGCATGAGAACAACAAAATATACCATACAACAATAACATGGCACATTGATCAGCATAATAGTTAGCGCTGCTGGTTGTTGTATCGTTAGGCTTGTGTTCGAATCAGTAAGAAGATTTGGTTGTTTGTAAGTGTAATCTGTCTTTCAGGCATGGGAGCATTTAAAATTCTGGCAAGTCGAAGATAATCTGCTTCTGTATCAAAATTGGAGCAGAACTTCCCGTTCTTGTGGCTGTAAAATCTTTCGTTCTCCCTAATACGCCTTGTGGTTCTTGGTGATCGGACGTTTAAATAATTGATTAATGATTCTCGACGAATGCATTAAGTTTCAAGAGATCGTCCATTTGAAAACATCTATAGTCGTGGTACACTCCCATGATCATACGTAAGGCTGATTGGCACAGGAGGATCTAAAAGAGGTTACAAAATTTAACAAAAAAATCTAATAGAGGTTCACTTTAACAGTAACATAGCTCTCAGACGTGACTTCATACCAGAAATCAGGCAGTTTATGAGTCCTTGTAGAAGTCAGTTCCGCTCCGGTAGCAACGCTGTTGTTATCCTGGGAGAAGGTGGACAGTTGCAGTTACATTCCTAAGAGCGTCCCAAACATATTTTATAGGGGTTATATTTGGACATCTGGTTGGCTAATACATGTGATTAATATCCTCACATTACAGACATTTATCTGCTAGATTAGACGTATGTGAATGAGCGTTGTCATTGATTAAAATGTTTTATTAGGAAAACATTGTTGGCACTTAGGTTGGGAGATCTTTCGGCTATTTAAAGAAAGCTAATTCCTCGTTCTGATATCGACCAATCCAATTACGAGGTAGCATTCGTTGCCCGAATTCGTGAAATGGAGTAGCTTACCATGCCATCAAACAAGAGCTCCATTTTGCTGAAATATGAAATTGCTGATGAAAAAAAGATTCATAAATAATTCTTCGTAAAATAGCGTAGAATACGTATAGTTGTAGCAAATTCTTTTTCTTCTCGGTAAGCGGACAACAAATTTTCATTCCCAGTATCTCGATATAATTGCAACTTTCTATTCCATTCAAATGAAACATCGCTTTCGTGTCTAACTATTAGATTGATGGTCTAACTATTAGAGATCACAAAATTCGCGTCGCTTGGTCTAATCCTGCAGCGCTAAATGTTGCAGCATTTGCAAACGAAATGATATTACATACAATCTCTCATGCAAAATATGTTAAGTCATTGGCTCAGGAATACCAAATTTGTGGATTAAGTACTTTTTTTATTTTTGAAGAGAACACGCGAAACTAACTTTTTACCACTGTTTCTCTAGAATCTCTTGCCTATCTGGTTCTCTTGCCTTTACAAGGGTAACCAGTATTCTTAACTGATGCCATCACGTATTGCTTTGATCTTAATGAACTTCATTGTACTGCCTTCGAAATTCACTTCGCACACTAATAAATGTATAATCACTTCGCATACTTTAATGCTCAACACTTAACATTTTGAGTACGGAAATCATATCTGTTCCACGATGCGTCAAAAGAATTTTTCCAAACGCATATGAAAAATTTAGGATGTTTCCTTTCGTTACATGTCAACAGGGTATACATCCTTAATTTAGAAATTATACAACTTCGAAACACAGGGAATCATTTGTAATAATCCTATATACAGTGTACATGCCTGCAAATATCTGTCTGTTTTTGTAAACATGTCTTCATGTATTGCGTAGTATTAAATTATAGCTGTTTCCTTGGAATGTGCTATTGTACCATACATATAAATATATCATATTAACTGAATCTGTGTGTAAGTTGTTATCGATGAACTAAACAACTAATTATCTAACTTAGCAAACTAAGTTGCTTATGTTGGTAAGATTTCTGGAAGTAATATTCGTTTCGAGAAATTTCCATTAGATGTCAGCTTCCAGAAAAATAATTCTTTCTCAAACTCTAAAGAAAGGTTCAAGAAAACCAGATCTTCATTGATTTTTCTCCATACTGAGAATATATTAGGTTATAAGTCTGCTTGTGGTATTTTTGACTTAAGTTATTATTTTTGACTTAAGATAAATTATAATTTTACTCAAGCGCTAGAAAATGATTTTGAAATTATTTACTTTTCTTTCTGATTTCTCATGTAATGATTAGAATAGATACAATTGATCCGGTATTTATCTGTTAAGACTGTTAAGAGTATCTTTAAGGGCAATAAAACCATTTCCAAATGCATCGCCCTTTCTGACTTATCTTATCTCTTCTATGAGTTCTTCTTAGAGAAAGTGAAAGACAAAATTGACTTTATCTGCATGTTTCGTGCTTATTCAAACTACTTATGAGAAAATGCGTAACAGAAAATTAGAAATAACAAATAAAACAAATTTTTAGAATATATTCTCTAGAAATAAAACTTTAGAATGACTTAATTACTTTAACCGACTGCGTAAAAATTATATCTCATATTTTCAGGACACTAGAGTCATTTATTCAATTCAGGAAAAATGTGATTTTGATCTCGATTCTAATTCAACATCTATTTTCTAATTAAAATGAAGGAAAGTAATTTTTAACTCAGTTTATTTAATAAGGAATGAGATTTAAAATATTAAGATTATCTTTGCGAATTTACTACGTAAGTAATAAACTTGAAAGTGAAAAACTTTGGTATGGCTGCTGTTCATCATAACTCAAGTATTTTCCTCAATTGGTCTGTGATTTCTCATACCCCAGTGCTCTGCGACTTCTACTAATGCTTTCTAATTCACGCTGTGTCATTAATTTTAATATCGCTTACATTAAGATTTTACCCTTTATTTTCGTAACTTCTCTTTAAATTGATCGTGCTTAGTATGCATATTAAAAGGATTTTAGTCTTAGCTTTTAAAATTCCTTCTTTTCTTATTCCAGTCTTTAAAATATAAGGGAAAAGAAATATGTCTTCATTTCTTTAACTTGTTTTTGCACTTAAAATCAGCATATCGAGTTAAAATGCACATTCATTTTCTTGTCTGGAATTTTGAAATTTAAAAAAAAAGTGTCTTTTATATTTTTGTAGAGAAAATTTTTATATGAAGTTAGAAAAGTCTTTATACAAAAAAGGCTAATTTTCTTTCTAAAATTTTAGGTTTTTATGTCATGTCTGTTACGTTAACTTACACCACTAGATCAATGACTATTCGTGCGACTTAACACCAACGTATTAAGCAGAAGATCTTAAATTTATCTTCCACCTTCCTGGCAAACAGCTAGTTTGCAAAGTAATTGCCACTGGATGTGCATTGCTATTGAATTATAATATTTTTAATTTAATTTTGAAATTTTTAAAAACTGTACAGTAGAAATAATTTAAAATGTATTTAAACGTATTCTACATCCAAATTATAATTTTATGAACACTTGACATATTATAGTAATTAATAAAAATCTTATAATCAATATTGTTCGAATTAATAAACTCTTTCATTTGTTACATTCTTCGATACAGGATGATTTAATTTTCTCCCTCATATATTTTTTTCACTTTTACTTCCTTACTTATTAAACACTTTAAGATGCATTTGGTGTTTCCAATAAGCATACTTGTTCCCTGGTAAAATGGAAAGTATTCTCAATTGAGGAAATATTTGTTATAGATATTCTTACACTGTTGTTATTTGAAATGTAAACTTTTTCTTTAGAAAATAAGCGCACAGATCTCCACGTGACGTTTAAGATGAAATAAAATTGTTTCAAATTTTCTACCGTTTCTGTCTTTGCCATTTTTAATAGTTCACTTTAAGTATAATATATTATATTTTATAACTTTATGACTAGCAAATATTCCTAATTGCTGGGTTTAAAATTGTTTCAGGTAGTTAAAATTGAGTATAAAATTAAACATTTTTGTAATATGAGAAATAAGTTTACGCTTTAATTGCTCTTTTTTTAGGCCACTGAATGGTAAAGCTGTGAAGAAATCCTTCCTGTTCTTTGAACTGAAGGATATTTGGGTAAGTTGTTAAAAATGATCCTAAATCTATCACTCGTGTTTATGTGTGCCATAATAACGTGCATTTGAATGAAAGTTAATAACATCAGTTTTTTTCCTACAAATTCTGTGCACTGTTTAAATATGTAGTATTTTCGAAAAAAAGATGAATTCATTTAAGGTTTATAATAACTCAAACTGCGAATTAATTTTGTTTTCACTATAGATGGTCGATAAAAAAATATTAGTATAATTAAAGCTGAAAGGAAGAGGATGTAGAGTATGAAAGTACAAGAAAGGAAAATAATTCACAAAACGTTCTCATTGTAGTGCATAGTAATATTATTAAGAAGTTTAATATATATTGCTTTCTTATAGAAAATTTTGAAAACTTTTAATGCTTTACAATTATGTTATTATAAGCTAAGCAAGTAAAGTGCTTATGTCATTTTAAATGTTTCAATGTTCTAGTACAAACTCCGTAAGCTTTATTAAGCAGAAAAGTAAAGAACTGGAAATCATAGATGAATTTCTCCTAAAATGTAGAACAATTGTAAATAGACCTTATCCAAACTTCAGTGGCAGTGGCAAAATAACATTATAGTTGTGACTAATTCGTTGAAAACAATTTTGATTTCATGTATTTAAATCTTATGCTTATTTTTTCAGGAAAACTAGATTAGCGAATCTTCACAGGTTTTCTTTACGTTGAAGATCATTTTAGAAGGTAGCTATTTTTTATCATTTTCATGCCACATAAGACAATTATGAGTTACGGAATAAAGCAACGTTTTTGGAATGATATTCAATATCACGTTTTAAAACGCTGTCAGTAAAAACTACGATGACTTACGAAACGTTTTAGATTACACAATGAAACATGCGGTTTAATGAACTTTTTTAATGTACCTAAATCAGGCCCCCAGAGGAGGAAGGACAGGAAAGATCCATAACATTCGAAGTTTAAAATAGTATACTGAACTAGCTCTGGAACATAAAAATAACTATTTTCATGCAAATTTAAATTGCCATATCCCACTGTGAGCCCACTATTGTTAATAAGTAACACTAAATACTGACTATGTATGTACCAGTTGATAATTGCAATCAGTGATGGTATAGAAAGAAGAAAGTTATCAGAATTTTCATGAAATCTCTCGACTTCGCTCGAAAATTTCAAACTGACTATTCAGTGAAACTATTAAAATCTAGCTATTCAGAAAATTCATATCGTATGCCTTTAATCTAACGAAGGATTTCAATCATGGTATGCTCTCTCTTGGGTGCCCTGGTAGTTATGGAAATATCAGTCAGATAATTTCATACTTGGAATTGCTTTTTAGTTTAAATGCATGGAGGAGCTTTCAGTAATGCCAAGAGGTTTGGTGCTTTGGCTAAAAGTTCTGGATATTAAAATATAAATCAAAGCTTCAAGTTGCTGAATGATTTCAAGATATGTGCTTGAAATCAATGAAAAATGTCTTTCAAATGAACAACAGTTTTTGAAACATGATGAGGTGTGCTTTTTTCTCAATAAAAATGTCTCCTATACGTATATTTCCAAACAATATTAATTTCTTCCTATTTCGCTTTACAGATATTCTAAAACTTTATTCAGGCGCCTTTGCTTTATATTAAAAATCAACTTTTAATGCTATATTCCGAAATTTCGAAGATGTTATGGGATTATCAGGAGTTTCTTCCAATAGCTTAGGAATGATTTTGAGGATACTGCTACGCTTGCTTTAGGCTTAATTTTTTTCCGGAAATAAAATTACTCTGTGATGAAATAATTTCTTTTTCAAAGAACTTTATTTTTTAAATGTAGCAATTCCTTTATTATTTAGACTTATTTTAGAATATACGTTCGATGTCGCTCGAGGAAATTAACCGGTCTTCAGATATATCAATATATTTAGTTAATATAATAATGCCTATAATAGTATCTAGCTGCTTCGTCCGATTTTCTGAGGACTATTTTCATCAAAATGTTTAAATGCTCTTTAGTACTGGGTGAGATTAACAAGATGAAATTTTAAACAAACTCATAATGTAGTGATTTAATGAGATACTATTATTAATGTCACTTGGACATTTGATCCTAAACCTATTATTTGGTTTAGGAAGTGAATTAAAAAATGTTGATGTTGTGTGTCATTTTTTGATTTAATATAATCCATAGAGGAAAACACATTTGGTCATTTTAACACAAATCATAAATTTATTTGGACATTAAAAAGTATTATAAAACTGCATGTATAAGTTTTACATACAATTGGCCTTAAAATGCTTATCTCCAAGCGACTGAGGTGCGCGCCTATTCCATAATGCAGCTTTGACATATATTCCGTTACATGTTATAGCAAGCCCGCGTCTCTCGTGGAGTTACTGGATTCCTATCCAAACCTTATTCAGTCTTATCCAAAGCAAATGATTCCCTGCGACTGTAAATCGTTAGAGGGAGGGAAGTATTACAACTTAACTAAGATTAATGTGGAGCGCCAACCTGAAATCACGTATCTGATAACTGTCTATATTCAAGTACTTCTTTAATCATCTTCATGCAAATTTTACCTATAAATTGTTCATAACAGAAATTTTGCATCTTAATCGTAACAGTAATCATTATTAAACCTGTTATTCATAAAATTCATGACAAATAACTCACATAAATGATAGCAAATAAACCTAAACATAAATTATCGAAACGTAATTAAAATATTCAATACTTAGCATAATATTTGTGTTCAGTGAGAAATTTTATGGAACTCCATTAATTCTCTTAATCTGTAAAAACATTTAGCTTGTTAATCCAAAATATTAATTATAATGTAATGTAAGTTACTATTTAATGATGTTAAACAAATTAATTTCTTAGTCAATATAGACTTAATCAACTCTGAAGTCAATATAGAATCACCTATGAGTACAGAGGTAACATATTCAGAAGAAGACTCAGGTGATTCTAGAGACTTATATTACGGGTTCGGGCCTTTGCTTTTTATAACTAATAATAATAATAATGTTAATGATAATGTTGCTAATACACCATTTATTTTTGTTCTACCGCGACGTTTTTTTTTTGTGTGTGCACAAGATACTTGCATTTATTTTCATTGACTATAAACGTAATTTTCGCCTTCCAGTCGATATCGTATGCATTACCCTTCTTTTGACAACGAGCCTTTGGCACAATTCATAAGATGATCTTATTCTATTTCGGCTGAAGCGACACTAGCAAAAGCGATACTGGTATCAGTATAAAGTTGTTGTACCTAATTAAAACATTTAGTTAGTTCGTAATTTTAAACGAGCAAACCATTTGTTTAAAAAAATAAGAAAACTATTATTCATATAGAAAGGAAGCTCGCTAGTTTGTAGCTGATTTTATGGAATACTTCTAGGCATTTTAATGGCTTCATGTTTGTTTTTCTGAACATGCCTGACTACTTTTCAGACAACTTTTACGTGAACTTACGTTTAATCATGAGATAATTTTTCATTAATTTAAAGAACTTTTACATGAGCATTAACAAATTTACTGACTTAGGAATTCAGATTTTAATACCGAAAAAGAAGTTTTACATAAAATGCAGTTACTTCAATCAGTTTCAGATAAAAATGTCTTTAAAGAATAAAACTTTAGATAGTGGCTCTTCATTAATATATCAATAACTAATTGAAGTAATTATAGTTACGTAAAGGTAAAAAGTATGTATACCACGAACAAAAATAATCTATTTTTCGCGTTCTACTGGGCCAGGTGACGAAATTCAACTTGCGTTTTTATGCCCCGAAAGCACGAGTTAGGATATATATTAGATTTATATATAGCATTATTATAACATAGGTATTTTGACACAAAATCGGACTTTTTCTGAAATAACATATCCATTTTTTACATATTTTGATTCTGCGACTCAAATTATGCTAAACTGTCAAATTTTGTAAAAATCGCACGAGTAGATTTTAAAATATTAGCTCTCAAAATTTTAGCTCCTCAATGTTAATTGAATTTGGTATATATTTATTAATATCTCTTTTTTTATTAAACTTACTTGACTCCTTCTTTTAGAATTAGAAATTTAGGTTCATTCCAAATAAAATTTATCCATTTTTTATGATTTATTTTTAAAATCTGTATTTTAAAATAATTTTTATATACTTTTCGAAAAAAAATTGAATTGTAACCTATGAAATTTTTAACATTATCTTAAAGCAGATGTATTTCTAGACGCACCTCCAAAAAATTAGAGTTTTTTTATTCAAAATTTCCTAAGATATTTCCTAAGAATTTACATATTGGAACGTTTTGAAATTTGGCATCTTTTTTTTGAGCGATTATAATGCCAAATGTGGTTTTATGGATTTTGTTACAGTGAATTGCCACAGCTATTTTTAATCTTAAATTTCAAATAAATTTTTACGGAGAATTAATCATATGGAATTTTCCCCTCAATGATGCGTAATAAATATTTATTAATATATGAAAAGTTAAATATTTATTAATACTATATGAAAAGCTACTTTTTTTTTAAATTATAGATGATTTTGTTCAGATTTAAAATTTTTTTTAAAAATTCTTTCGTTTCTTCTTTTTTTAAATATTTATAATAATAAAATTTTGCATTTGCCATGTTATCGTCTACTAGTTTACTTTAACTTCATTTAAATCGAATTGTCTAAAACTGAGAACTTCGTTTGATGTTTTATGAACTGTTTTATTTCTTTGTTATTTAGCAAAAAATCTTTTAATTAAAGTATTTATCCTTTGGACTTTAAGCTTTAATTATAGTTAAAATGATACTTTAAAAAATTTGCCAAGAATGCAAAATTTATGGAACAGTCGAAAAATCGTAATTATCTTGTGTGAGAACTGAAAATAAATGTAGAAGAAAAGAAGAAAATTAGGGAGAAAAATAAGCAAAAATTTGAAGGGGAATTTGGCTGTCAGAAATACTAAGATGTTTAGAAAAGTTGGATGCTTTTGAATATACTTTCAGAATACTTCAAGAAATTTGGGTGTTCAAAGAGAAAACACTTGGACGTGTAACATCAGCAACGAAAAGACAAAAACGATATCATTGCAAATTAACGCGAAGAGCGACTTGTTTTCGACTATATGGTTTGTATAAATTTAAATTACGGCATAGAACATCATATCGTATCATAAACGGAGAATCCTATGATTTCTCAGTCGAATTATTTGAAGATTCAGGAATTTATCCAGTGATGTATTTGGATGTCATCTAAAGACGTTTTCCCTCTTGATGAAACCAGTCTTTACTTTCATCTCATGCCTTCAAAAAACCTAGCCCCTGAAGAATGATAAAGGCTCTGGCCAAATACTGATGAAATAGATTGCTTTGAATTATTAAGTTACGGCAAAGCAGGGGTATCTGCCTAAAAGGGGGATGCCTTCGTGAAGAACTTTCTAAGGGAAATCAGCTCGTATGCATATGAATCCTGGAGCGAACTATCAGTGTTCAGCGACTTTGTCGCTCGGCCGTTTGGGGACCCTTATGAAATGGAAGGCGATAACTTTATTTAAAATGAATGTCAGAAATACTAAGATGTTTCGAAAAGTTGAATGCTTGTAGAATGCGTGAAGAAAAAGAGCAAGTTATTAAGAAGAAAAAATAAATTTTTACATAAAATTTAGTATTTTGTTTTCAATTTAAAACTTTTTAAATCTTATAATATTTGATTCTTGCGATTTCAAAAATAAAATATTTGACTAAAATATAAATAACATTTTAAGGAACTAAATGTAGGAATGATAAATTTGTGTAAAGCAATGGACACAATAATAAAACTGTTTAAAGCAATGTATGAATGTTATCAAGTTAAAATGTCGGTTATATTTATTTACTTATTTATTATTATTCCGCCCGCTTCACCTCTCAATGGGCATTACAGGTCAGTCATGTTATCCTGATCGTTGCACCAGCAACCTGAGTTGGTTATATATCTCTCTTATTTATATACGAGTATTACGTATCTTTTCTGAACGGCCCATTGAAAGGCGTGTCAACTGTGCTTTATATTGTATTTTCTCCTTTAATATATGCAGTTTTCAAATGCATCGTAGTCTGAGTCACAACGTATGCTTTCGAAAGAAACGCAATTCAAATAAATAAAATCAAATTCTGGAAAATTTTTATATTAATAAATATATTTAAAATGCGCATTCATTTAAAATGAATAAATAGAAAATTTTAAAATAATTATCTGAAGAGACAATGCAGCACAAACAATTAAAATTCAATTCTGAAATTTGAAAAATAACCTAAAATAATAACTAAAAAATATAGTATAAAAAAACTATTTGAAAAAAAAATAAACGATGCACCTTTTATTTAAATTACGCAGTTCGAATGAGTAAATAGAAAATTTTAAAACAGTTCTTTGAAAGAAATCACGCAACGTAAACAATTAAAATGAAATTCGAAAAAGAAAAACATTTCCTTAAAATAATAACAATTATAATTAAAAATATAATATAAAGAAAATTATTTGAAAGTAGGAAACGATTGTGACTTTTTTTCCACTCTCGCTCATGCAAAAAGCGAAAGGAAAACAGGTTGCCGTATATTAAGAAGTTAGCCAAGTGAACTGTTCTTGGCGCAAACTTAAAAACATGGACCAAGTTAAAATTTTGAATTTCTCCGTAAATTTTGCACCAAATGTTACAAAATTTAATGTCTGGGCATAATTTGAGACGTAGAATCGAAATATTTAAAAAAGTGGTATGTTTTTTTAGAAACAGTCCAATTTTGTGTCAAAATACCTATGCTAGAATAGTGCTATATATAAATCTAATATATATCCTAAGTCGCACTTTCGAGACATGAAGAACGCAATTTGAATTTCGTCAATCGGCCTAGTAAAACGGGAGATATAGAAATGTCCCTTTTAACTTATTTATTAATTTACTTTTTTCTTTTTCTTTTTTTTTCCTCAGTGTACATTAGGCAGAAGCTAAAACTTTTTTAAAAATTTCTGTTGTTTTTTAACTTAAAAAGAACTGCTTTCTTTTTTCAAGTGTGATATTCAGTTCAGTAAATCCTACATATATTTAAACAAAATATACATTTTATTGCATTAATTAAACCAATTATATTAAGGGATGTTCATACATCATGCAAAAGATTTTATGGTATTCTACCCCATGAAAAATTCACTCTCTAAAATCGAATAATGCAATTTTGTTGAATTATAATTATGAATTTTGTTGAATGATAATTACGAATTTTTAACTATCATTCAACAAAATTCATAAATAAAATAAATTAAATGTATACAACGATCTTTTTTTGGGATATACTATTCCCATTTTCCAAACAATTCTTTTCTGCGATACTCTGACAAAAATTAGTGTTCTGCTTTTGGATAAATGGTTCAAAGAGAGTCAGAAATTCAACTAATTGATGAGGGGTAATGCTAAAGTAATTAAGAGAAATGTCGAAGCGCATTTTCCTGTTAAATTATTCGCATCTCTTTGTTGCAGTCATCTCTCACATATTAATATAAACCACTGTGTTCTGTTTCTCTTACATAAAGCAAGAAGTAAACTAAGTTTTAATCTAGTAGAAATTAGGTCTATTTTAATTATAAAATGTAATCGTAAAAAGTCAAAATAGCAGACAAAAATTCACGTTTTTCCCCAAGTTTCCGATATTGGGAGCTATCTAGTGTGCGCATGTGACAACTTTTAAAGCGAAAGTTTCCCTGCTGGTATGAATTGACGTACGGAAAAAAAAGTATTCTTTTTCCGCGTTTCCGCTTTTTACGCAAAAGGACCAGTGTGAACGCAGCTTTGTGCAAAATGTCGAAATTTTTCTATTAATTTTTTAATGCCACGATATTTCTATATCAACTATTAATTACAATATTTGTTTTTTAAGTCATCCAAAAACTATACTAATCTTGAAATCCTATTAATAATATATTATTTTTAAAACATGAAATTCGAACTTAATTTATACAACTAAATTAAAATTGAATTATACAGCTATGCAGTTTGAATTCCGTAAAATAAATTTCACTTTATTAAAATACGAAGACCCTGTACACTGTCTTCTGTATGATTTGAAATATTTATCCATTTGTTTCGAGTTCTACGCGAAGACATTTGAAGGATATAAATTGCTGCGTTCTGATATGTATAATCAACAAAGAAAATGCTGCATCGAAGCTACTATTGAAACGGTTGGCATTTATGAGCAATCATTTTAATAAAGATTTATTGAGATATTATTAAGTTCCCCTTTTGGTAGCGTTGATAAAATACCTCTTATTTGCCGATGGTTCTGTTAGATTCAACGCTGTTGCTTTATTTCCTTTTTTCATCCGTGAATAAAAATAGATCATGACGAGTTTAAGCTGATAATGGGAACGCAAGACTGAGGTCTACAATTTCACCTGAACATTGAATACTTATCGACGATATGTGAATAGATGGCGTACTTACAGACAATATTTTCATACTTATAGACGATAAATTAATATACTTGCAAATGCTTACTATACACATTTCAGAAGTAAACACAGATATCAAGGCTGAAGTACTACGCGATATTTATATCACTAAAAATTTATGCTTGTTGTAACCCCCGAAAGTAACGGTTGCTATAGCCTGTTACTTTAGAATAGGCACTTAAGGGTCATTTTCCCGCCAGCGTTGCTTCATAATCATGGTAAAGACAACTGCGGCGAATGTTATGATCCCCTGAATACTTTTTTCTCCACTTTACTTCCGTTTAGCGTCTTTCGCTTCGTGAAAGAAGCACGAATAAAGGCGGAACAAAAGTCTTAGATTATGTGGAAAAAGTAACAGCTGTACGGTGGTGACGATACGCATTACAATCTTAAATGAGGGAGGGTGAAAAGATCTTAAAATGCCAGTCTGAAAGTAATAGTGTTGGAAATGAAAAATCCTCATCTCGAATCTAGTAGCCGGCTCTGTTTTGTTTAGTCGTTTAGCTTTATTATTTTTCCGGAAGATGATTTATTGATATAAAGTATGTATTTTTGATGGGATAATGGAAAAATAACCTTAATATTTTATGAATATTTAAAAATATTATTCGTAAGATTTTTTCAATCAACGTAAATAGTGCAACATTTTTGACTTAGTTTAGTTAACAGTTCAGGTAATTTTACTCAGCAATTGTATCAAATGATTCTGTAACAATTTTCGTTTCAAATTAGTTTGAAAGCTTAAATTAACTTTTCTACCCATTTTAAAATTTTTATCTTGTAGGAATGAGTTGATATCAAGATTTCTTATTATGCAGCGTGATTTAAAAAAAGAAAAAAAAACTGTTACATTAGTATGAACATTTGCTTCTGAAATAACCAAATGGATGACAATATATGTGATATAGAACTTTATGAATATTAATATTATATACTTTTCGGTTGATTGTTTTCGGAAAAAATATTTAAACTGCAATAAACCTACTTTTATTCAATATGGTTGATGCTGATATTTTATGATTTAGACGTTCTTATGGACGATATTTTCTATTAATTTTAAATACATTTATGGAAAAGAATAATAAGCTGAAGGAAAAATAAATAAGTCAAAAATCTTGGAAACTGAAAACTTTAGATTACTTTACTGCCCAGAGTTAAGAAGGAATTTCATCAGTAAATATATAAAGATTCCTACCGTAGCTAACATGAAGCCTAAATATTTATTGTTGAGTAAAATTAAAACTCAACTCAAAGAATTTTAATTTTAAAACGTCAACATTCTTTACGTATGAAACGTATAAAAGGAAAATGTCAAACTATTCAAAAATTTGCCAACTCTCACAACGAAAATAGGCGATAACAGAAGGAAATTAAAATTAAAGAAAAATCCAGACGGAAACTTAAAAACTGCATTTTACTTGAAAATTCTATCATTACAGTTAAATTCAATTTTCAGAACGAAAAATGCAACAGTTAGAAATTTTATAATCGACATAATTATATGCTGTGAGAAACATTAGTTTTATTTTTTACGAAATAGGATCTCCTACGATAAAAAATGGCGTTTAACAGCTTGACAAGATATTTTTGTTCCTTTATATTTCTTTTAATTGATTTAATCTTTCATCGTACTTTTGAGAATCTTTAACTAGCAGCTAATTATGTTTTTTCTTCATAAAAATGTCAAAACAATTCAATAAAAATTTTAAAATTTGATGAAGTTTATCAAATATTTCTTTTCATCCTTTATACGATGAATTCGCATTTTTTATTACGGTTCAACCCAAATTTTGATGGACAGCACCTTGAGGAGAACGGATCTCAAGGTCTTCCACTTTTTGTTTCCTGCTAAAACACCACTAGGCAAGACTTTCAGCTCTCCACCATTTTTTCAATCGAGGTAAAATGAGAGGTGCTGAATAATCATGCACAAAACTGAGAAACACAACATTTAATCTTACTTCCAAATGAACTATTTGACAGTCACATACAGCCGTAAACTGTTTAGGCAGGACAATTTAAAATTCTTGACCTGCACTATCGTAAGCAGATAAACATATATATATATTCATTTTAATACTTCAATTTTAAAGTTTCTCTAGGATCCGCATTAAGATACATCATTGGCAAGAAACATTTAGTTACATACATTGGCCAAATGATTTTTTTCCTTCAACGTAAGTAGCAGAGAGCTTGGCAGTATTATTTTTAAAAAATAGTATGCTTACTGAAACGTAGTTAAGAAGTAAACAAACAAGAGTGAGACAGCAAGAAATGAAAGTTAAAGCAATTGGATAGTTGCACTTTTTAACAGCATTTCAATTTAGTTTCGATTATATGAATTATTTTAGCAGTTCTGACGAATTCGTAAACTTGAAAATCTGTACTGTAACAAAAATTTACAGTGATCTCTAAGAATTTCAATATTGTTCATATAAAAAAGTTAAAACCTATCTGAAATCTTCGATTTAATTTTTATTAACTCCCATCTTGTAGAGCAACTAGGAATTTGTTTGAAGGCAACCTTAAAATATCAGCTATGTTACCGCCGGGTTTTCAGCTCCGGACTGATTAGCAGTCGGACGTATTTCCAATTTCACCAATCCAATTTTACGCGTTGAGGACTGGGAAAAAATGTTTATAAATTATAATTTAAAGCATCCAGGTGAACTACGAGTTGGCTGTTTGTTTCACTATTATTCAAATAAAAAGTTAAAGCTTTTATCGTATCATCACCTAAAGTATTTCTAGTTGCTTACCTTCGCTTACTAGTTTCATGAAATACTAATACAGAGGCTGTTCGCACATTTCACAAAACTAAATTACATAAAATTCTTGTGTTTTAAATGTTCTATTTGACATCCCTTATTCTGAACTATTTTTCGACACCGCAATTTCCAGGATAAGAATGCCTTTTGAAGTGTCAGAAGAGGTATTCTATCCCATTCCTCCCGAATAGCTTTCCAGAGCCCTGTTAGGGTTTTGGGACAACGTTTGGAAAATGCAGTTTTTAAAAGTCCGAAAGCACAAAAATCCATAGGTGACACATCGGGAGATTTAGTAGGGATATCGGTGAAGGGTATGGCCTTGATACTAGTTTTTTGTTCCATTTCTTTTAGGAAATTTACAGTGGATTTTGATGTGTGACTGCTAGCTTTGTCCTGATGGAGTCTCACAGATTGATGGCACTGTGGGTAAAGCGATGGTATTTCATTCAGAAAAATTGGCGATAAAATATGTTCCTGATAGTATTTGGAGTTAATCTTGCCACTTTTTTTCACTCTCTTTATTTTTAACTTGCCATTATAAGAAAAACCAGCAACAATCATGAATCCCTTAGAAAAACTTTCTTTCGATTCTTTGAACCATGTACTTAAATTTTTTTCTCCCCTTTTATGATAATAAATGGCTCTTTTTTTGTTACAATCATTTAAATACACCCATGCTTCATCTATTGTGACAATTGTTTTCCATTTTTCTTTGGATAAGTGTTTCTCATATAGAATTCTGCAGCGTGTCCTGCGTTGAGCGATATGCTTTGGAAGAAGACGATGCACATTGCGTTTTTTCGCTTTCTTAAGATTTAAATCAACGTTTATCATTTTGCTTACAGTGGACACCGAGCATTTTAATGATTTTGTAACTGTCCTTTGACTAGGGGGATTTTCTTTTAACATTAAACAACGTACCTTTGCAATAGTCGAAGATGTCCATTTTTTCCTTGGATACTTGTTTGGAATTTTTGTCCCACTTGAGTCTCCAATTTGACGTTTTTTTCCTTTCTTGTTGATGATATTACCTATCGACGCTTTATATATCACAAAACCATGACTCTCACATCGTTTTTGGATAACGGAGTATGCATATTTCTCTTCGGAAAGAGCGTAAATGTAGCCTTCGAACCATTGCTTTGTTAAATTCGCCATTTTGAATAGAAAAAAACTTTCAAGCCACAGACGATAATTTTGACTTTTAAAAACATAGTACAATTATAATTACTTCTTTTGCAGTAAACGACTTTTTATTACCGCTTACCAAAGTCGTCTAAAAAAAGTGCGAACAGTCTCTGTATCCGTTCCTAATCTTCAAAATGGAATATTTATTAACTGTTAAGATCGTATAAAACTGTAGTGAAATATGCATGTTGAAAACTTGTGTATTTAAAACTGCTTTATGAAACCAGTTTTAGCACAATAACTTAGCAAAGACTTTAAAATATCTTAAAAAGCAAAATAATGGGCTTGGGGTATGGACTTTTTTTTGAATTCATATATCCCTACATATAATTTTTAATATGATTTTTAGTGCAGTACAAATAAAGTAACATAGACTCTGCCTGTAAAAACCACATAAAGTCAATTTATCTCCTCTTTCTCTTCAAACGGTGGAACAAGGATTTAAAGTTGATCCAATCGTTGAATCCTTTGAAACATTTGTTCCAGTTAACCTTTGACGCGGGTATCCATCTTTCTATTGGGGAAACAGCTTTAGTCATTGTTACTCGATGACAGCCAGGAATTCCGCTTCCTCAGAATTTACAGATTGAGTCGCCTCAGTAATTTCCTTTCCCGCTTTGAGGAAATTGCGCAATAGTGTTTCTAGCGTTCAATCCTTCTAAACAACGTGGAGCTCGATCAGAAAAAGTATCGTCCTGTCTGCTGTAATCGCTAATTAACGCGTATAATTTGGAAAAATGGCTTCCATTAATTAGCTAAATTATCTTGCGCAGTAGTTTGTTCTGTATTTGAGTTTTAGAAAGAAATGAAGCAGTAGAAGAGTTTCTATATTTAATTTCTTCAACTTTTAATGACTGTTAATTAAAATGAATTAAAGAGTTCCGTTTTAAAAATGCATTTACAAGTTCCTTACAGATTATTAGAAGAATAATGCTGATGTAATCTCTTCCCCATAACAACACAAAAAGCAAAAACAATAAATAAAGTAGATATTCCATTTTGCCATTAAATTTTCTAAATACAAACTTATGAACAATTTGTTTAAATTTTAAATAGCTAAAATGCTTCTTTTGATGGACATACGAAATTAAACTAACCATCGTTTTGAAAAGTGGGTTTGAATCGAAAATTCATGGCACATTAATTTTACGAATCATTAAAATCTGACTGAAAAGATAAGTAATCTCAATCCTCAGTGCAGTACTGACTAAAAGGCGTTGTCATTAGCTTTCAAAAATCCTTTTAACTAAAGTTAATTTTGCGCTAATGAAGTGCTTTATGTATATATATTAGTGTGTGTATATGCATTAAAGTCATTTAGCAAATAAAATATTCATAATATTGCAAAATGTGCCTTTCTATAAATCCGATGCAGTATCCTTGTTTCTTAGTTTAAGCAGCTGCCTCTTGAGTTGCGAGAGAGGAAAATGAATCCTCTGAAGACGGAAGTATGCTATTTTCTAGCCTGAAAATATGCAGTAGAGCATCAGAAACTTTAATTTCACATTAAAAAAGAAAAAAAAAGTGTATTGGAAGTTAGTCATTAGATTTGTCGCAATAGAAAATCATGTAATATTAATTGTGTCATAACCCGGTATCAAACTTATGTCTTTAGACTCCACCATACTACTAATATTACTCACCACCATCCCGCATTAACATGTGGGAGACATAACATCTCCCTTACCTGAAGGCGAACTAGCGCAGAAAGGCGACCACTAATTGAACAATTTAAATCGGAGAAGAACTATCGTCTACCATTTCAGTAAGATCAGGCATCTTTGTAGATTCACTTTAATTTTATAAGTAGAGACCTTAAAAAATCACGAATTCCACTTATTAACTACATGTATTGAACTCTACATCACAAGACAATAGGAACAAGAAGATCAATGCTTTAGTTCTTAACAATATTTTCTAATACCTAAAAGGCGAGTGAATGGAGAAGTCGACACCAAGTCGGCGAAATAAAAAGATAATGCCAAATTAGCTTCAAACATAATTTAGTTTGGGGCCGCTAAAGAGGCTTTAAGAGACTGCTTCGAGACGGGTGTGTCATATATGCATCAGCAGGTAATCCCCTTATGAGACGGTATGCCGCTTAGCGCAACTCACCTTGAAGACGGTGTGCTGTTGCAGTTGTACTATCTCGCAAGACAGGATATTTCACGTCGTTAAGGCAAACTTTTAAAAAAATTCATTAAAAATATTTTTTCATTAATTGTTTTGATTTTTTCTGTAATGGTATTTAACTATAATATAATCATACATACAGAATATCAAGAGATTCTGAAACAATTTTAATTAAAATCTAAATTTTGTATAAAATAAAATATTTGATTCATCGTGACGAAATGTTATAAAAAACCTTTTTAAATCTCTGTCTAAACATATGTAAAAAAATAAAATATATGACCAAATATTATAGCATAAACGATTCAGGAACGATACAGTGTGTAATAATCTAGTCGCTATCATTTCATTAGTTATGAAACACATTTTTAGGTCGAACGTTTTAATTATTCCATCCCAGGAGAATAATTTATCCTACGAATCCCCTCATTTTAGGCACATCTAGGGGAGTATGTTGATTTTGAATGAAGATGGATTTTCACTCAGCTTTTGTTCATAGAAATCATTAGTTTCTTAACTATTATGTTCATTAGATTATCGAAAAAATGGTGATTAAAGTCAATTTCATTTTCATAATGCTAAATTAAGTTTACTTCTGCAATTCCCGTAAATTCATAAGGCTTCAATTAACAGATCGAGTTGGAGTTGGTGGAGTAGCCACTGTTTTGTTGAGGCTAAAGCAAAACAAACTTCCAATTCAGTCTCTGAGAAAATTTCGGTATCAAAATCACAATTCTCATTTAAAGCCAGGGTTTTCGGGGTCAAAATAGTCACTCATTTGCTCGAATGAACACTGATGGGCTTTACAATTCGAATATACTCTTCCGTTAAAAATTTCTTTTAGACATCGCATTGTTAGTTTATTACCCGGTGCAAAAAATTTACGTCTGCTAGCTAAAGAAGCTGCAAACTGAACGCAACCTGAGTTTCTAACCGCATATCCATTTCTAGTCTTCCCACTGGAAAAGAACAAAAAAAACAAATTTGAAGCATCGAAAATTGTTCAATGTTTATATCACGTGAGGCCAAATGCCCGTCAGCTGGGTTTTGTTTACTTTAGATCATCTGCTCGTACATCTAAACGAATCACCAGACTTAGAAAGTACTTCACGGACACAAGGTCAACAATGTATATGTTCAAATAAGCTAACTGTAATGGACATGGAGTGCTATCTTGTGACTTAAAAAATTTTAAAAGAACGTGTATGTTCGAGAATGCATATAATGCAACACCCGCCTGGAATGGCAATGCAAGCGGCCGTGCACCAATGCATCCCCTGGCTTTGGACATTTGGGATTGATGCATATATGACACAGCCGTCTGCAGAGGGTTTTGGGTTTAGGAACATGCTGTCACGAAGGGGTTAAGAGAGAGATTTAGAACGGTAACTACAAATCACTGTGCCCTCACCAGACTCAATTTAACCTGAATCTTACATTACTAGCTGAAGAGTCGGTCACTTTACTACAAGAGTACTTGTACATTAGAGTAAAAACTTTATTTTTTACAAGTTAAAACACAGTGTGCAGTATACTTTAAAATTACTTAATTTAATGCTGATTATGTTTTACTTTGCATCATTGATCATTTAACCTTCGTTACATATATTTACGTAATTTGGTTTAGTTTATAATGAACAATGTTTTTTCTACTCTGCCACGCTGTGTTTCAAGGACAATTTTTGAATTTACGTTGGGAAAAGGCCAACGAAACAAATACATAAAAACAAATTTGTAGCGTTTATGTTAATTAAGTAGGCATTTTATGATTTAGATCTTTACTGTCACTTCTTCCTTCCGTTTCCGCTCCAGAATGCAAATCAGAAAATTAGCATATTTAAGATGAGGTTTTTTACAGTGTAAAACACATTGTGTTCTGCTTCTCGAGGCCACGTTACTAAATTGCTAGCTCAGAAAAGATTTGTTGTTTTTGGCCTAGCATTATACTGTAATCGCTGATATTGAATCTCCACGCCAGTTAGACTAGAAGCCAATTTTGCGTTAAATTGATCTGTGTAGCCTTCGGTTACTAGATTGCTTGAAATTAAACATTTACATTTGACTGCAACCTTATAAGGTATATCTCCCACATTCTTAGCGTGCCTTCGTGGTGTAATGGTCAGCACACTCAGCCGGTATTTCAGAGATCCGTGGTTCGATTCCCGGCGAAGGCGTTGCTTATTTTTCATCTCTCTTGTTCCAAAAAAATACCTAATGTCTCTACACTGGCGCCCGAACTAAAAAGATGGTGGATGATGATTCTCCACCACCGCGATTTGGCGATTTGTAAAACACATTGTGTTCTGCTTCTCGAGGCCACGTTACTAAATTGCTAGCTCAGAAAAGATTTGTTGTTTTTGGCCTAGCATTATACTGTAATCGCTGATATTGAATCTCCACGCCAGTTAGACTAGAAGCCAATTTTGCGTTAAATTGATCTGTGTAGCCTTCGGTTACTAGATTGCTTGAAATTAAACATTCCTTTAAAAAGGGAAGTATATAAGGTATATCCCCCACATTCTTAGCGTGCCTTCGTGGTGTAATGGTCAGCACACTCAGCCGGTATTTCAGAGATCCGTGGTTCGATTCCCGGCGAAGGCGTTGCTTATTTTTCATCTCTCTTGTTCCAAAAAAATACCTAATGTCTCTACAACCTTAAGTACATCGCCACAAATGATAGGCTCATTTGTAAGCATAAACTGAGTCTTCTGTTTTTCTTAGTTGTAAATAAAGTGTCTTTTATACCCTTCTCTTGTTTCAGTTGTTTAATTTCTCTTGTTTCACTTTCAGTTCTTGCTCAAATTTTAGACTTAAAAATAATACGCTTAAATTATATCAAGAGTTTGGAGATTATTTAATGATTGCAAAATGTACCAAATTTTAGAAGTTTTTATATCCATTTTTGCAAATATAGTTTTCATCAAATTTGACGAAATTATTAAAAGGTGTACGATAAGATAGTCTGACCAGTGCTGTGGTTTGGTATTCTTAAAAAGTGTTATGAATGAGGTTAAATGAGGTTAAACGTATCTCTTTAAATTGAAACAAATGCATACAGATTTTTCAAAGTTTCAGCACCTGATAATGCTGAGATATCAATTTTGTAATGATCCATCGGTGATCAAAACTGATTAATCAATAATCAGTTTTGTAATAATTAAATATTCTTCTGCATTAAAGAAGCGGAAAATTCAGACTGTTTTCGAAACATTTTCAAAAGCAATTTCTGCCCTTTTTATGATCATCTCTACGTTTAGGAATGTAGCTTAATTTAACTGGCTTGGAAACTCATAGATACATGTGCATTTATTATCGTGAGGATTCCGCTAAATGTTAAAGAAATCTTTCAGCTTTTTAATAACGATATTTATATGAAGAATTTCTTCCTTTCCTTGCTTGTTTGGTTCCTGAACTCTTTCTCTAATTGCCGTTTATATAGTGTCTTCCAAAATTATATTGAAACGATTGCTAGTTTTATCCAAAGTGGAAATAATTAAGTACTTTTTAAAGTTTGATTATAGTGTTAGATTCCTTAAGACTAGTTCTTTCAGATGATCATTATCAATACAGGCTCTTTCAGATGATCATGAACCGAGCTATGTCGTGCTCAAAGAGAAGCATGGGTATGGAATGGTGCGTTTGGAAGAAAATATCGTGGTAGTTTCTGGATATCCTGATTGCTTTTGGCGGCCACTCTGTTTTCAAATCCTGTATTGGTTGACCAAGTCTACTCAGTTGTTTAAACTATGTATCATGAAGGATATGCCTTGTATCAGGGCGGCGGTCCACGAAGAGATGAGATAATCGTGTGTGAGGTCCTCCACAAATTGCAATGTGGGAGACGGGCTGACAAACCAATGATCTTGTTTTTCCTCTGATATCGTTCCAGATATAACGAATCAGAGGATGTAAAATACAACTGAAAAATTACGTTGGCGTGAGTAATTCAGTCTGCAGATTGTTTGCAACAGAACAGCAAGCCAGAATGCTTTGGAACTCTCGACTGGAGAGATTAGCCGTTTGCATGATCCTCACACAACGAGGGCGATAACTTTGGCTACAATAATGTTTTCCATGTTATCAGATATTGTAGTAGAGCCTCTTATAAATTTGTAATAAATATATTTTGCTTAAAAATGCAGTAGGTGATACTCAACCTCAACAAATGTACTAAACAAAATAGCAACTTATTCCGATACTAATCCTTACACGGAGTCATCAGCGCAACCTGCCGCCGGTTACTACATCGGGATTAAACGAAAAACTCACATCACAAAATTGGTGAAAGCGTTGTTTAAAGAGTATCAACGTAAGGATGAATAACTTCTACATACTGCGCAGTTCCACGGTCTCAATATCAGTGAGGCTGTTTGGGTATGCTAGAGAATTAAATTTGGAAAACCCTTTCCACGTCCACCCTCGTGAAGTGAAATAAAAACTGTTTTGAAAATTTTTTTTAATCTTTAAAACTATATTTGAGGATTAAATAAGACTAATACTGTCGTTTTCAATAAAAATGTCTTCGTTGTTTTCCTCTGAAAGATCTTACATCCCATTAATTATTAATAAAGTATTAGACTCTAAATGAAGGCGTTTAAAGTTTCATATCCAACCCTTGTGTTGAGCACACACACACTAATGTATATATATATATACGTAAATAAGATAAATATAGAAAATATTGAAACTATTTAACATAGTGTTTCTCAGCCATTTAGAGCATCATAAGGACCATTAAAGGATCATATTGCTTCAGTAAATAATAAGAATTAAGATACAGAAAAAGGAAAATGCAAACATTTTCTAGAAATCCATTTTATTTTTATTTTTATCTTTATGTGTCTTGGAATTTGTAGTTCGTAGCAGATTTTGGATATTTTTTTTTTGCATCAAATCAAATGTAATCGCAAAATAAAAAACTTTTAATATTTGTTACACTTAGGAAATATATTTTTTAATATTTACTACGTTTTTGTATACAGCAGGTACTAACAAAATGTACTAAACAAAATAGCATGTTTATTTATATGAAACTCGAACCGATAAATATATGCATACTAGTGCATGCTGCTGGAAAATATTTTAAATATAACTTCTCCTTCTAATTTAGAGCAAATTTTGTTCGAAGAAGGTCTTACAAAAGTAGACACTACTCCGAAAATGTTTAAGATACTGGCATCTCCCAATTGAACAGCAAATGTAACATGTCGTTTTGCTTATCAAGTTATGTTACACTTTCCTACGCCGTTTATTTAGATCTGTTTTCGATTGGAAGGCAAAGTCAGTTTGTATTATCTAGAGTAGAGCCCATGCTGATAGAAGACAAAAAAGTTCTTGCATCCTTTCTCCTTTGGGTGGAAAGTGGGCAGGACATATGGAACATGTGCCAAACATTTATGAATTAAAGTTTAATGTAATTTGAAATAAACAGGCTATTTTTTCTAACATCGTTGAGCATTTGCAAGACAGGCGTATAAATGTTCAATTCCAACATGGGTTTCAGATTTCGTTTCATGTTTTTGAATAAATATCGAACATGGGAATAAAATCTAAATATCATTCGCCCTTTTCTGTAGATGTTGTTTTTAATAAATTCTTTAAACAATACGATACCTTCATTTTTGAAGAAAAAAAGCGATATTTTCGTTTTAGTAAACCAAATATATTAGGTATGAACACGTTTTTAACTTTCTAATTTTTTATTTTTTGTGTGACAGGTTATTTTTGCATGATCAATATTTTTAACTTAAATGTCTAGTTGGCATATAAAACACATTTATTTATATATTTACAATTTCCTTAAAAATCCCCCAATGCATTTAATTTTGTCACATTCGATTTGGTGAGACGAAAGCGTCTTATTATAAACCAGCTGAGTTATTATCTGTTAATGAATTAGTACCTATCCATTTTTCAAGAAGGCTTTTCCTAGAGCCATTATGACTACGTAACCCTCCACTGGAAGAAACGAAGTGCCCTGACTAGAGTGGAGATGCCTTTGTTACAGTTCAGAATTTAAATATTGTTTCGAATAAAGTTTATTACGTTTTAAACAGTTAATAAAATCAAAAAGAGCAATTTTGCCTTATTTAATTCTTTTAGTTAAAACATAAATTAATATAAATATTAAATAAGATTTAAAATTGAGGATATTCATTCTTATTAGCAATGCACCAGTGGCTGAAATTTTAGGTACGAAACACTGGTGTTCCTTCAAGGTATGCCAACTGGTATTATTTGCAGATTGCCCTGCAAATGATGTGATATCTCTTAGAAAGACTTCCAAGACAGCATGTTTTGCTTACAATTCTATGATTAATTATTTGACCTTTCGTGATCACATTTGCCTTCATATCGGTATTAGGTGCGATCAACCATCAAGGTTTGGTGCAGCAACTGCGAGTTTATATGCAGACACTGAGGTCATACGTTCGATACCCATATGAAGTACAGATTATGAGAATTCCATTACTAGAGCCATTAGCTTTATTTGGAAGCCCGAAACGTGTAAAAAGAGCTATGAAATTGTCGGGATTTGAACTTCGGACCTCCCGAATGCCAACAGGACGTGCTTCCATTATGCCACGGAAGCACGCAGCAAACAATGGGAAATATCAATTTAAAAGGTATCGAAAGCAGAGAAAGTTTGTTAACAGGAATGAGTCCAACAGCAGGCTTGTAACCTGCAATGCTCAACGAACGCATAAACTACTTTAACAAACCCTCTGGTGCGATGTTAAAATCTGAATTTATCACATCTTTATTTACTTATTTATTTTTTTGTATTTCATCGTGAAAATCCCTTTTAATGTTTCTGAATACATCCGATTTATCCCTGTGGATTCGTGACTTAATGTATTTTGATTTAATGTTTCTTATGAACTTATGCTTTAATCCTCAAGGTTTCCTTGTATTTGGTTTTAATAACAAAGTGTTATTTTAAAACTTTTAAGCTATAACTTTGTCTGTTTTGCATTGCTCATTTGTATCAAAAGAGTTGTGGCTATTATATAAGCTGGAAACTGCAGCATAACGTGCCTAAACTGCTAGTAAATAATCGAAGGTGTGTTTATCAATTACAATTTACTTATCCTAATTGTCTTTATTTTTAGTACGCATGATTTACTTATACTAGCTGTTATTATTTTTATTAGATAAGTTAATTAGCTGTCATTATACGGAAAACGAGTAAAATCTGTTTTTAGAGACGTGTTTATTAATGTTAAAGCCAAATCAAATTAATTTAGCGATAACCATTCAACATCTATGTTGGGATTGCAGAGAAATATAGTAAACATTGAGTTCACAAATCATTAACACTGACTAACGTATGCGCTCACTTATTTCGACAGGTTTCAAAGATCACAGCATTTGCGAAAACTAGAAAGCATCGAACTGCAAATCTAGGTTTTTCCCTTAACGGTTCCCCCCCCCCGAAGACTAAATACTGCAATATATCTCTAGCAACCTGTTTGTGTATGCAAAGCTAAAGTACACGCAGAGGCAAGGGTTGTCTTTACAAATCATATTAAAAATAGATTAAAAGCGGATTTTTTGTCAGATGTACGAACTCGTATTGTAAATAAAATGCGTATATTTTGCATAGTTGAGCAAACTATGTTTCGATAACGTAATTAAATGGCATATTCGATAAACTATAGTTTCAAAGACCGTTTCACTTGAAAATATCCCAATAAAGTTTATTTTTTTACTTTGCGTGCAGAAAATTAGTAAAGTATTTTATTACAAACTTTCCTTAATTAATAATAAAATTTGCATTTTAATATAACAAATTACCTTTTAGTCATTTTAGCACACTGATACTAACTGTATAAGACACAGGGACACTGATAAGTTAATTCCGAAGTGGTTTCTAGGGAATGTGCGGCAAATGGCCCAAATGTGCTTTGCTGCAATGAGTTACCTACCTTCTGAACATTTTCCACGTACTTTAATGGTGTGATTAATCATAACTCAAACAAATACTTTACTGTTTAAATGCAACAGAAATCGATTTTCCTGCAAAGGGCAGTCCTTGAAACACTGAACGAAAATTGCAAAGAGAGAGAAGGATAGAGTTTTCGTTCGTAAAACAGAGTGCTTAACATGAACATAGTTTATTCTTTGGTAGTGTCGCTCAAACAGACATTTGCCTTCATTATGTTTAGCATCTTATGCAAAATAAAAACGATGTGCTTTAGTATTTGGAGAGCTTGTTTTCAAGAAATGTTATTTTCCTTTTAGAAACATTAAATTAAGGAGAAATTTCAGTTTTTCAGAAATATAATTGGAAAAATGCATACGAATTTGAATACTATCAACTGATAAGATAGATACACAATATGTTTACATGGTCAAATTGTAATATTTTTACAATAAAAACTACGAGAAGAAATGTTCATATTCTGAGTTGAAATTATATTATTTCGTTTTGACATGGTATGAGTTTTCATCGTTTAATTATCACCTTTTTTATATTGAAAATTTTATGCAAAATTTGCAGCGGTAATATCATTTGCAATAGAAACGATTATAGATGTTATAATTTTTTTATGATTTCTAAAATTGATATTTTCATCTGGAAGTATTTACACTCTATGTTCTGATGGCAAAGATTCTTATATATGGCTATGGTAATTTGTTAGAGTGTTTTTCTCATTTTGTAAACTTTAAAGTTTAATTTCAAAAATTTAACGCGCATATATTTAAATCTTCTTTAACGAGTTGTAACTATAATCTGTAAATTCTCAATTTCTTTGCTTTACTCTAAATGAAATTTTTTATTATTATGATGACGAATGGTGCTGATTGATTTTTCAGTCATATTTCATTTATTTTATCAGCGCTGTAACTTTTTTTGGCTGATGGTGTGAAAAATATTGAACTTTTATATAGTTTTCCCAATGTTATGTAACATAATTCCTCATTGTTTATTGCACTGGCGTTTGCAACTTCCTAAATCAGAGATTTTCAAAGTACTTTAACACCAGACGTGTTATTAGTCTCGAAACTCACTTTGGTCCATATCACGTTTGTGTCCGAATAAAGTTTCAAATTGTTGCCACCAAACATTTAGAGTTTGTACTTCTATGAATTCTTATTTTAATTTTGATTTGTTTCAGATATTGTTTTTCAGATCTTATAAACGGTTACAATTATTAGTATTCTTGAGGAATAGTTTTGCTTTGACTCCAATTTACTTTTAACTTTAGATGTTTTAAGTCTATTTAACTTTAATCCTGCAGCTGTAGAGGAAAAAGGGTATAAAAAAATTCGCTATTAATTTTTAGCCTCCTATTATGTTTCTTTATATATATATGGATATATACATATATGTCATAATTTCGAATCATAGTCGGGATGGCAGAGTGGTGAGGCTAGAGGAAAGAGTTGATTGCAAACTATAGTCAGCCAATTATCATCTTTATTTGCAGATTTGCAGGGACACTAGAATAATTCCTTGTAGACAATGTACTCTTTAATCCTGGTAATAACGATAACTTCTTATATGCACAGATAAAAAGATGCGACGTCATTTCAGGCAAATAAGCAGCAGCAGGGGAAAATAGCATGTTGCAAACAAGAAGGCGTAAGTAAAAAAAAAAAAAAAGCTCAGCAGTTCAAATGAAGTAGGGAGGAAGTGATAGTTTCAATTCGAGTTAGAGAAAGTTTTTGTTTACAATTATTTGATTGGGCAGGAGGTATCTGTATTAAAACGTTACCGTAATTTTCTAATGATCTCGAATTTGGGACAAAGGATGAATTTAGGGGAAGAGCACCGAATTCAGAATGTTAATTTTCAGGTCGCCGATTATTTTTTAAAACAGCTGTCATATTTTGTCATATCTGATGTGTGTGTGTAGCTTCATTAGGTTTTTGAAGCAGGAGACGTGAAAAAGGTGCAGTGCCCTCGCTGGGATAAGAACCCTGAATCCCTCGAATACGCATCTAGTAGCTTCCAATTACGGCACGAAGGCACGTGGAAAGAAGAGAGAAAATATCTTATATATTCCTCCTTTTAAAAAGGCGACTAGTGTTTAGGGGTCACAATCGCCAAATCCTGGTGGTGACAAATTATCGTCCACCACCTTTTAGTTTGGGTGTATTGTAGAGTCATCAATTTTTTTTGAACATTTTAATTTGGTGTTTAAATGGTTTTTACTGGAATAAAGGATATATTTTACTGACTTAGAATGCTAATTAGAATACTGACTAAAAAATGTTTTCTTTAATTGAATTTCTGTTCCTTGGAGATAATATATGAAAAAGGTTTCCTAACAATAAATTATTGGTTTATTACTTACAGCTTTAGCGCAAGTTCTAGGGTTATTACTTAGAATTACTTTTACTTAGAATATATATATATACACTATATTTGTTTATGATAGCTATTATTTAAAGAAATAATATAGAGCTTATAAAAGAAAATGTATTTCAGACTCTATCATTCTATTTCATCTTAGTAAAAAGCTGAAAATTGGTCTAATGGATTAAAAAAAAGGCTGAATAAAAATAGGTATTTATGCCAACACTCACCACTGCATCGGGAGTTCTACACATGTGCTGCTATGATGCTTTCAAAATTTTTGCGATTTTGTTGCGTATGGCTTACGTTCGAAGAAAGCGATACTTAATAATAGAGCTAAGAACAAACAAAAAAGTGTATTAACGCGAGTCGGTCCAAGAGCAAACTGGTAACCTGCGATGCTCAGCGAAATCATAAAAATTTTTAACAAAACGTCTGGTGCGACGTTAAAATCAAAATTTATCACATCCTTATTTATTCATTTTATTTTGTGTGTACTTCATCGTAGAAATCCTGTTTTGCGGTTTCAGAATACATTTGGTTTCATCCCAGAAATTTTGTTTTTCTGATGCATTTATTTTTATAGATTCACGATTTAATCTATTTTGATTTAATGTATTTCTATGGATTTATGACTTAATCATTTGGGAATTTCCTTGTATTGGGTTTTAATAACAAAGTGTTAAGATTTTTAAGCTATAACTTACTTACTTATATATATATATATATATACATATGAAGAAAGGAAGTAAATTCCTTAATTGTATTTTATATTTACTGTAAACTGTAAGTAATTGAAATAAAATCAGTCGCAATATTGTTATCAAATGGAAAACACTCTCACTGAACCAGTTTATTCAAGGCTATACACAGTCGAAGTTAGTTACAATAGTGTAATTACGTATTAATATCCAAAATAACCACCATCTGTAATCTGGATAGAAACTAGCTGGACTGGAGGGGCTCTATGAAGTGATGGGAAGGTTTAGAAGGATGTGGAAATGTCTTGACTAAAAAAAAATAATGACAGCTGCTGGAAGGTTGCTTGATGAAGTATCCGAAGAACAAACAACTTCATAAAGGTAGTTCCATAAATTCTCGATTAGGTTTACGCTGCAGAAATTTTGGGATGAAGAAAGCGCAATCAAGTCTTTCTCGTGCTCTTATAAAAACTCTTTTGAACATTTCAATTGTGTGGCTTGTCGCATTCTCCCGAAGGATGATAGTATTATTCCTACAAAAAAATACGCGTGTAGGAAAGTTGTTGTTGTTGCTAATGCTCATCTGTCTAACCTATAGTTAGCCAAAGCACACGAAATTCCTCTTGGCAAAAAACGCAAGTTTACGCCTATCGTTGGCAACAACCTTGAGCGCCTTACAAGTGACAGTGCAGTTTAGCTCAGTTCCGCTCCCAATTTTGATAGAGGACACCCCAAGAGAGGGCCGGATCTGACGTCTCCCACCCTCTTCCCCTACCAACAACCTCTCGAGAGGGCTTTCGTCTCGCTGCATATTCAAAGTGCCTCCATGCCGCACAGACACTATACATTTACAAATATCCATTCCTTCTTCGAGATACGGCATCCCGCTAACCACTATATCGGTGGGGCGACTTGTAGGAAAGTCCATGGTCTAGAAGCATCAATATGATGCCAATGTAATCCATAGTGTCTTCCGCTATGATAAATGAACCCACAGAATGCCACGAAAATATTCCTTATAATGAGAGACTCAATATAACGAGACTATATATTGGGTCCACCGACTTGTATTCATCTGTAAATAGTTGCGTTTGTTCTGTGATTTCTGCGAGTTGCGCCGATATCCATTCGTCTGATTAAACGAAAGTCGTGATTCATTGCAGAAAGCAGTCTTTCAACAATGATGATACTATGATACTATGATCACCAATCAATAGAACTCTGTTGTTGTTACATCCATGAGAATTCTAGCTCTTTCAGATTCACCAATGAACTGCAACTTGCACCATCCATCTGCAACATACAAATCATGATTCGCTGAATTGTCGTTTTGGACGCAATTGCAATATCACTTCCGACTCATTTGGGCTATAGCAGGTCATTCTACTGTAGCTCCACTATAGCAGGTCATTCATAGTGAAAGCCCCGCTGCACTTGCCCGTTCATCAGTTTTATCTTTGGGCGAAGATGCTCCGGTGTTTCTACGCAGCTTATTTTATATAATGCCATTTTGCTATTCATGGTATAGTTTCATCATAGCAGTACGTAAACAGTTCACAAACCGCACTGTTTCTGAAATGCTGCCTTCCTCTTCCCAAAAGCCGATAGTGATTACCGTTTTGTGTATCTGATAAATCATTCCGCTCAAGTGTAGAGCAATACGAAATGGTTTCCGAATGCTCAACAACTTAATTTATATACCTACCAAATTACTGATGACACATGCTTTATGTCGTTGGATATTTGGCGTTGATATCAAACATAGGGGTACTTATAATAATGTAATTCGGTGTAACAAGACCCTGTAATATGTAGCTACGTTTTTATTTTTAATGATTTTCTACGTGTGAGCAAAATAAAAATTTGACTTGGAATTGCAGGTTTCTTTTTAAAGCAAGTTTATGTAATTAAATTTTCCATTGATTCTCTGATTCTTTCGAATATCACTGATTATGCTATAAGTCATTCAAATTGTATGCACACAAGTTTTAATCTTTAATCTAGACATATTTTAGTAGTCTCGAAATCGTTCATCTTATCATTCAAAACGGGAAAAAAATTTCTTATTCGAATTCAGTATTGTTAAACTTTTAAAATAAATACTGTGAGAATTTTTTCTGATCAAAATACGACATTTCTGAGATTCCTCAAGATTTCCATATTTTTATCCAATGATTTTCTTTCAGAAGCTTTCTTTCACTCAAAAAACAAAAGTTGCAACATAACTGATTTGACGTTCCTAGATTTTTGTAAATTCTACAGCAGTTTATGGATGAAGTTTCTTAAAGGTTATGCTTCCGTAGTTTTGCTTTGCACTTATCTAGTTTTTCTCAGTAGTTTTGCATTTTCAACTGATTCTGCTAAATGTGTTAACGTAAACTTGATTTTATTTAATGACTATGCAAAATGTTTTAAAATTAAACTCCCTTTTCCTCGGCAGTGCAACGTCGTTAACTATTTCAGTCATTTAACTGGTGCCCAGTTCACTCTATTAGCTCTTCTCGAAGTTAATTTGCTGGCGTGAATGATAATAGTGCTTGCTTCCTATGCAAAGAATTTACAGAAACCTTAATGTCGTATCATGTAAAATTCCCAGGCAGTGCCGTTAATGGGTAAGTCGGTTAATTTACTAGCCGCATTATAAGCATCTAGGGATAATGACGTCGTTCACAGTTTTAAGTTATTAAAATGATTTTTTGGAAGATGGTGTTTGTTTCGGAAATAGCGGAGGATCAAAAGAAGGCGTATGTCTAATGAGGACATCTTTTCCCAGAGGTAGTATTATTTCTATTTTTAAAATTTCTAGTGCCGTAGCGTGAAACTTTCTTCAACGTTTCTCGAGATGATGGAGCATTTTGTTTGGAATATAATTATTTTCCCTTTTTAGAAAAGTAAACTGCAGTGCAGAAGGATTAGATGAAAAAAATATCCGTCGACGTTTTTCATCAATTAATAAAAAAAGCATATAATTTAAAAATTTTATTTTAATGTTTATATAACTATTTATTTAATTCTAAAATAAGGAACAGAAATTAGTCAACTAAACTTAGTTTTTTTTAACTAAATGAATTCCAAACACTTTCATATTATTTGTTTATATAATTAACAACAAAATCTTAAGGGCTTTAAGTTCTTCATTGAATCACAAGCAATGATATCATAATCATTTTTCATTAAACAGGAATCATTCGTCAGTGATACTTAAAGTTTTATTGAAAGAATAGAGATTGGAAAAAATTAGCATACTAAACTTGCTGTATATCATCTCTGCTCATGTACTTTAAATTTCAAAACATGCAAAATGTACATAAGGTATCATAATCTTTCAAATTATGCCCTAATTATTCTGTTGCCCCACTGATCAAGTTTCTCTTGTTAAGATTTTACTCTGTCACTAGTTAAGGTATATTCAGATTTAATGTCAATAGTTTCTGTCAAACGAATTGGGAAATCGTCTGCCGCTTGGGAATTCTTCACCAAATTTTAAATCGCTAAACATGCCCTTTTTTTTAATTTTAAACGTCCATTTATGCTTGCAAAATTGTTTCAGTTCTTCATTTGTACCATCCGCAAATTTCTTAAACTCCGCTATTTTTTCCCTTTTGTTTTATGTTATTTTTATTTCTAATTTACCAATCTCCGCCTTGTTGTGAAAGTATGGTTTCTCTCGCGTTTGCTAAGGCTTAGAAAATTAGCAATTTTGCTATAATGCTTCATTTCCGTTATATAATATGTTAAATGAAAGCAGGGCATAGGTACTGAAGTTTAAAAAATATTATAATAGAGATTAGATTCTCTGGTTACTAAGTAGCAACTCCTGCATTTTGCTGTGCTTTTGTATCTTCTTAGATATTAACCAAATCTCCATGTGTTGGGGAATGAGGTTGTGCTGAAAATTAGAAGTAAAGTATTACACAAAGAAATTGAACTATTCAATTAAAAACCTTGTGATAACGATTGCAATTTTGAAGAACTGCGTTTTCTTCAAGTGTAATAGCTCTATTCTGCAGACTATTTTTCGAATTTTTAAATACAAGTTTTTTAATTCTAACTCTTTACCTAATACATTTAGGTAATAAATAAAAGGTTATGTAATTGAAAGTCAATTCAGAACTGCAATAATTTTTCTCAATAGCTCGAAATCAAAATTCCATCATTAATTCTTTTTACCTCATTTATTTTGATTTCATTTTTATAGTTTCTATTCATAAACGAAAAAGGTTTATTAGATATCATGTTTCATTTTGAGGATCCCTACACTGATTCATCTAAAGCAATATACCTGTTTAAAACACGAAGGGAGTCCTCAGATGCTAAAATCTATTTTCAGAAAAAATTGTTTTCATGAGCTCTTCGAAGCTAAAGCTAAATGATGTTTATTTAAAATGTCTTCATTTTACAAAATATCATCGTCATTTTAATTTCATTGTACGATATTAAAATTTAGATAATTTGGTAAGTATTCAGTACAATAAAGCTTTCGATAAATTTCCGTACCACGGAATATTGAATAACATAATTCTTTTCTGAAATCCTGTTTTTTTAATTATTATTATTACTGTTAATTATTAATATCATTACTATTAATTTCACGAACATTTTATAGATATCAGGTGTATGAATAAACAATGCTAGTCCTTTTCACTAAAATTAACTTTAAGAAATGGTTGTTAAATTTTTAAGGAATTTAAGGTGTCCATTCTCTGTACTGTATTAATATAGTAACCAGAATATTAATAAACAACAATAAAGCCATAGACAATATCTGATTTCCATTGGAAGGAAGGCCCACAAGACCCACCCTTCAAACAAGGTGGGCCTGTTTGTAAACGCCTGCACATTAACTTCAGTCCTTATAATCCTATATCTTCCTTTACAAAAGTGGGTTCTGAGAGACCATGGATGAGTGATGAGCTTAGGGCCCCAGACTGACTTTGGCCATTGGTCTATTCCTGACATGTGTTCAGTGAATGTTTCATGTATTCCTTGTTCACAAAACTTTGATGCCCATACAAGCCACTTAAAATCAGTACAGCAAATATCATAATGCACGTGGAAATATTTCCTGTTGAATGTCCGACGAATTCAGCACACAATTTGCAATTAATAAGCAACTCTAATTGCAAGAATTATTTTCTGTTCCCCAAAATGGGAAACGTTTTTAAAATAAAACAAAATTAATTTTAAGAATGGATCTGCTATGCAAAATCATTTTTTCCCTTAATATGATGCTGCTCTAAAAATACGTTTTTTAAATATATTTATTTTCATGAAACTATTTGAGGAAGGAGTAATCGTTTTTTCTTTCAAAAGTACATTACAATAATTGATTATTATTAAATAATAACTGATGCTTCTTGTAAATTGTGTTCTTAAAGTAAATGAAAATTGATTAATAGCAGCTTCATATAATGTAAATTTAATATTCTGTATTGAATATTAATTATAATAACTTCATATTATGTAAATTTAATGTTTTTCGAGATAAATGTTTCTTTCTTCTAAATTACTTTCATGCAGCAATTGTAAAATTCAGACAAAAATATTAGCTTACTGTGCAAACGGCCTTTATTTAAGTAGTAAATATTTCCATCGCCTTATTATCGCAATGAACAACAATAAAAATAAGCTGCAGAACCAAGAATGAAGCACTTATATATTCAACATGTATCGTATTTCAGCCAGGAAAATATAGTTTAGTGTTTTTTTAATAACATCCGAGAACAAAGCATCTAATAATTGCTTTATCAGAGGGCAATTTTTTTAAAGGGAAACGTATAATTGAACTGGCTTAGTTCATTTAAGAACTCCATTTATTGAATGTTTCCTATTTATAGGTTTATTTTGTAGCTATACAGCAATATTTCAAGTTTATCATTTAATATTACATAGCTGAATTCTATTTGTATACGTATTGGATCACTCTTCAGAGTGAGATCGAGATTAATTTTAGCTTACAATAGTTCTGGTATCTTATTTCAACTCTGCCGGTACCTTACAGCCTAATGTTAATTGGCTATGACAAAATATATATCTGAGGCATTCTAAAATCACTTTTTAGCCTTTTTTTCACTATGTGTCAGAATATCACTCTGTAAGGATTTATGGATTCAAATAGTCCGTTCAAGACAATATATAAAATGCAAATACGAAAACTATCTTTTAATGTATTAGAATAATATATATAGTTTTAAGATTCATTATATTTAACAATGGAATTTATTATGTGTGTATTAATTCTTTATAAGCTTATTATCCTATAAAAATGTCTCTTTTAATTTAGTACATATAATTAAGCACATGTTTTAATCAGAATGCATGGTTTTAACCGTATTATACACAGTCTTTGACTGGGCTTTTGCTTATACTAGACTGAGATCGAACGGATTTCGCAAGAAACTGTTATCTGCCTTTTGTAGTACAGAATCTTTATTGTGGAACAGGCATTTAATCAAATATATAGATTTGCGCTTGTCATTTACGTGTTCTGTTTGTTGCCTTCCACTTTTAAATGCTGCGCTGTTAAAAGGAACGATTTGCTATAAAAAGAAATTACCAGCAGAAATGCACAAATAATCGGTTTATTTTCGCGCACCTCTTATACCTTCTGTACATATATACACATGGCCTGAAGCAGTATTTCCATCTCTTTATTAGTATGTTTGGCAAGGATAAGACGCTTATCACCTCCTTGCACACCCACGATCGGGAGACCTTTAAGAGTTAAACTAACTCCATTCGCGAATATTAAACCCAGCTTTTCGCATTTAGTGAAAATTTATTTACTCTAGTTTACGTGGAGTAAAGAAGCGAAGCAGTGAACGCACGCGCGCTTTTCCCCGCGCTTATGAATCCAGAGAGAACTTTGCATGAAGTGCAAGACAAACATTAGTAGAGAGAACTTCAATAAAAGGGAAAAGTGCTTTACTATCGCAAACATCGTAACCCGATTTGCTTTTTCTCGATTTTTATTGCGTCATCAAAAGCACAGATGGGAGGATTTGTGCTCCAACTTTCCTTGCGCTCTTAAGTACCCCGCTGACGAGCAGTAAAAGGCTCTGTTTGTTGTTAAAAAAATTATTATTAAGATCCAAAATTCGTCTGGGGATGCATCGCCATTTTTTCCTTGTTGATTATTGTCTCAGTTTTGGAATTTTGAGGTTTTTACTGCTGCGCAACTTAAAGCTTAAGTAATAAAAATGTTTGTCTGTCGTAAATTATTTCCTTTTATGGTTTCGTGAATGAACTTGTGTCTCTGGTAAAAGGATTATCTCTACCGCCTTCTTTTCCAGAAAATTTAGCTGCTGTAAAAGGCATATTAGCAGAAATGAGTGATTTATTATTACAGTTATAACTGCCTCAGCGTGATTTAAAGAGTTCCGAGTTGTAAAAATTATAATAAATATTATTTTCCTAGTGAATCTTTTTCCATCAAACGTTTTGAAAGTTGTGTTAAAGATAGCCTTAGCAATAAGTTTTAAATAAGAAATAAAGGAAAAGAATTTTAAATCGATAGCACCAATGATTCAAAAAAGAAGATTAAAACTATGTTGAAAAGTGTCGCATTTTGCAATATTTCTCCGATAAGTTTAAAAACCTCTTATTCTTATATGCATTTTATTTTAAAAGTTAGATTCACACTAAGCAAGTATTCTAGTTTTCAAAGTGTCGTAGTTATCTTTTAAGGTGCAGCTTTTGAAGACAAAACATGACAAATACATGAATCATTACAAATCGATTACGCAGGACCTCAATATGTTATAATATTTCTGTTACTTTGAAAGCAGTTAGATTTTCAGAACTCAGTTACTCAGGCAAGCAGCTCTCTATTATTAACAAACTAGGTTCAAGACCTTAGTTGTATATATCTTCGAAATTTCCTCTTAATCTACCTTAAATATTTATAATTAAACCACACTCCTTTCTTCTGAACTGAAACATTATCTTAATTAAATTAAGTTTTTACCAAATCACAGTCACTAAAGCTGTAGGTTTCTTTCTGCACTGCATTTTTACAATATTTGAAAAGAAGTTGGTAAATAAAATATTCCACAACATCCGTCAAATGCGGTCTTATCAAATTCTCAAACTCTTGGAAATAAAATAAGGTTATATCGAAGGAAGAATATTGATCAACTAAAGATATTCGTAGAAACCAGGTATCTTCTCCAAGTTTCGATTTTAACGGCAAATATTATTTTTTAATAAGCTACAAAATGAATTGGTCTTAATATGAAAAATGCTTGAAGAAATTATGAAAACGTATTTATATTACTACCACATGATAAACTGTTTCGACATAATGATTAATGAAAATAAGCAAATTTATCGCTGATTGCACTTTCGTTAGAGAACTGTCAGCCTTTTCAAAGCCTTGTTTTCCGGGGGTGAATGCAGTAGAAGTTGTAGTACTTAATCTGGAAGCTAGCGGTCGAATGTCGAGGAGGCTTTTCCTTGCCTTTGACACGGCGACCACTCTTTCTTTAATCAAATGTTCCAACTTCACGATAAGCACTGCGGATTTTACTGCATAAACTATCGTAGCGGCAATATGTTTGTTGGTCTGAGCTTCAACGAAACTCTAGTTCAGCGATAAATGTTTACATACTATATTCAATAATTTCATTTCTATTTACTGTTAAAGCGCAAAAAATTAGTTTCCTAAAGATCCAGTTTATTTGCTAAGAATGTCTTTTGAGAGAAGAAAATCCTGTAAATCAATTTCTCTCCAAACTTTTCTCTCCAGACAACGTATTTAATGACTTATTTCTGTGTAGTGCCTAAAAGAAATACAAACCTAATCATCATCAAATTTTTAATTTCAAAAATCGCTTTCTTTCATTAAATAAAAGTTTGAAATGTTTTTCTTTCATATAAAAGTAACTAAGCGAAAGTTTAAGAAAAAGGTACGTAATAGGCTGTATTTTTAAGAAGATATTTAAAACGTGAAAGGAAAGTGAAAAGCAAACTTGAATGACTCAAGATAATAATGCATAAATTCAGGATTATATTTTAATGTTAAACATATTTTATTCTCTGAAGTTTCTCTACTAAGCTGCATAAAAATAGAATTATATGAAGTATCAGAACTAAAAGGTTTTATGCATTTAAAATGAATTACCATTTTAAAAATACAGCTAAAAGGTTTCATGTTCTTAACCGCTCTAAAAATAAAGTATAACTGCAGTAACATTTTAAGATCAAAATTTAGAATCGTACGTTCAAAATTTTAATGACAATTTTATTTCACAGTCATAGCTTTTAACTTAATTTCCTCATCCATGTATGGACTATGAAAATGTAATAGTCATAGATATACTGTGGTACTGAACGTATCGAGTAATGTATTAAAAGGGTTCTTAATGAAATGAATTTATTTGCCTCACAAAATACTTGATCTGAATTCTAAACTCTCATTGAATGCCGCTTATCCAACCCTTGGAAGCGTTATCATATAAGCTGAAATTAAATAGCTTTACAATTATTGTACTTAGAGAAAGCTTTTTTATTTGGCCAAAAGATTCACATAAGGCTTTCGTACACTGCAAAAAACTGTTCTGTTTCTCAAACGATTCTTATATTTATAAAAGAAAAATATGTTTTCATATATAATATATTATATAATATATATTCTTATATTTTAAAATAAATAAGTATTCTATCAAAAGCATCTTGCACTTGGTTAGATGATTTTGTGAAATACTTTTAAACCTACTTTCTTAATTTACTGAAATGAACCTAAGAAGGATGTGGACAGTAATCAATGTTCATAAACAATGTTATTACACTATCCTGGACTGGAATGGTTTTGTTAAGACAGGCCTAAAGTTTCATTTTCGCGATAGTAAATAAATTTTTAATACCTTCGTCTTTTTCGGTGTTGAATCTATCTGAGATGTCCAGTCCGTTCGGCAATTTTTAAGATGCTATAATATTTCAAGACAAAAATTTCGAGACCTTTCTTGAGAAAAGAGAAGATGGAAAATTTTTCTAAGATATATTCCTTCCACTTTTTTCATTTATAACCGTTTTGTATGCGTTCAACGCAATTCCCTGCGCGTTCTCAACGTATTTCCTTGTATAAAAATTAAAGACCCTTTTTGTCGTTAAAATACGGTCTTTGCCTTTATACATTTGGTTAAAAGAAGGGAGGATTTCCAGCACTCACGCCAAGAACAAAACCATGCAAAAATTTCTTTTTTTCCATTATTTCAATTCAACCTTTTTCGCTCTTGACGCTATCCAAGTCCCCCTCCAAGAAAAGACAGTAACACTTTTCGCGCGCTTTCCAACTAGAGATGGGCAAAACCGCTCCTTTAAAAAATCAGATCGGAACCGTTCGCTCACTGAAGTGAATCACTTCTTTCTAACGATTCGCCGTTCACTAACAATGACCTTGATGAATTCGCTCGGAACAACCGTGGTGTGGCAAAAATATGGGAAAAGCAGAAAGAATTGAACAAGGATTGGGATCGCTGTAATCAACTCAACCAAACCGCTCACTCTCTGCACTGATTTCTTTCAACTGTATTTTTGAAATTTTCTAAAAAAACCTTTCTACATTGAACAACAATAAAATTCTGAAATGCGAAAAAGCTAAAAGGTACAAAATAATGTAAACTAAACTCACTTTTGTTAAAATTACATTATTTTATAACTGTAATTAATATTTTGTTACTGCTACAAAGTACAGAGTAAAAATAAATTTTTAGGCTGTAGGCAGATCCAAAAGAAGAGAAAATTGTCTGCTGATAATATTGGCATTTTCCTTTATCTAATTTGACAAAGTGATACCAAATATCGCTCGAAGTTCTTCTATTCGGTAATGTCCACATTTTGTTCTGCAACTTTAAAAAAATACATTAGATGGAAAAATTTATGTTTATAAATTACTAATTCTAAACAAGAATAAAGAGAAATCCACAGCTCTTGATTACAAGACGTGGGTAAAATAAGTAAATAAAAAAAGTAATTAAATTTTTTGCATAAATATTACAGTAATATTGTATATAACGAGTTATACCTAATATGCATATCTATGCTATGACATACTATTCAAAGAATCGAAATGAAACTCAAAGGTACAGCAGGAAGTGAAAAGATCAAATAGCCAAGACTCCGCAGGAGCCAGGTTTGCGGCTAGAGCAGGAGCGATGAAAAGGGTCAATAAAGAAGACTTCGTAATTATAAAATCCGTGGATAGAGCAGGTGCGATGAAAGAACGAAAAATCATAACTCCGAAAGAACCAGATATGCGACTACCGCCCGAGCGCTGGCAGCTGGGAATTCGAGGAGCTAGTTTCTATAATATATGTACTTTAAACAGATCCTCGCCCTCCAGATGGGAACAGAAAAACTCCCTCCATTTGCAAACAATGGGGGTCAGTTTCACTGAGATGCATCGTTTCTTTAATTTTTTGTTTTCTGAATACTAGATGAACAGAAGCAAACAATAGCATATATATGTAAGATATGACAAAGTATGATAGCTGTTTTAAAAACTTATTGGCGATTAACATGCTAAATTTGGTGATCTCCTCTTAAATTCATCTCTGCTCCCAAATTCGAGATCATTCAAAATTACGTAACGCTGCTTGAAAAATGGTAACTAAAAGTAAAACTGCCCAATCATAGATTTGATATCGTCTTTCAACTACGTAGTATAAATTCTGCTTCGCAAGGAGCAACGTTCATTTTTTTCCTGACTTTCGCCCTGCAAGCATTTCTGCGCTACTTATGCCCTCCTGCCTGAAAATGACGTCGCACTTTTTATGCCGCATATAAGAAATTATCGTAATTGCTATGATTAAAGAGGAATTATTCTTACTGTGCCTGCAAATCTGCAAATAAAGATGTTAATTGGCTGAATTTAATTTGGTATCAACTCTTTTCTCTCGCCTTACCACTCTGTCATCCCGACTGTGTTCGAAAACATTACGTATATATGGTCATGTTACGTCTCTACCACTCAAACAAATTTACGTTCCGTTTTCGCCGAAGAGCTGATAATTCGTTAAGCAAACTGAATCGATTATTTGAATTGGTTCCGAAGCGGATCGTCCATTTCTATATCCAAGAATATACATTCTTAGACAAAAAAAATGACGCACCAAGAAAGAGTTATCCGAATGGGACAAAAATCAGTAGAAGTGATTTACGTAAACAGAAAAACAAATGATTACAGTTTGAGAATTGTATGATTTATTGAACTGATAAAACTTCAGAAAGTGAAAAAGTCAGTAACGCAATTTGTCCACCTCTGGCCCTTATGCAAGCAGTTATTCGGCTTGGCATCGATTCATAGAGGTTGCGGATGTCCTCCTGAGGAATATCTTGCCAAATTCTGTCCAACTGGCACGTTAGATCGTCAACATCCCCAGCTAAATGGAGGGCCCTGCCCATAATGCTCCAAACGTGCTCAATAGGAGAGCGATCCGGCGACTTTGCTGGCCAAGGTAATGTTCGTCAAGCACTAAGGCAAGCAGTAGAAATATGTCCAGTGTGCGAGCGGGCATTATCTTGCTGAAATGTAAGCTCAATGTGGCGTGACATAAAGGGAAAAACAACAGGCCTTAGAACTTCGTCGACGTACAGCTGCGCTGTAAGGTTGCGATGGATGACAACCAAAGGGATCTTACTATGAAATGAAATGGAACCCCAGACCGTCACTCCTGGTTGTCGGCCTGTCTGCCTGAAGACAGTCAGGTTGGTATCAGACCTCTGTCCGGGGCGTCTCCAGGCTCGCCTTCGCTGGTCATCGGGGCTCAGTTCAAAGCAGGACTCGTCACTGAAGACTATTCTACTCCAGTCAGTGACATTCCAGTGCGAATGAGCCAGACACCACTGCAAACGTGCCTGACGTTGTACAGAGGTCAATGGTAGTCGGCGCAAGGGGCGCCGTGACCTCATCCCCTTTTTGTGAGCCGTCTATGAATGGTCCTTCCGGTCACTGAAACGCTAGTTGCAAGTACAATCGATGTTAATCATACATCTGTGGCTGTGAGTGCTGCTCTGACGATTGCTCGGTCTTCACGTTCTGTTGTTTCTCTAGGCCTATCGCTTCCTTCTTGACTCTGTGTGCGGCCATGGTTCACTCCCATTCCTGCCAATATCGTGTAATAATGGCATCGCCCTGCTCAAATGTCGAGTTATTCGCTGATAAGACCAACGACTTCTTTGAGCCCAACTACATGATCTCTCTCAAATTCTGACATCTGCGCATATCGTTCCCGCACCGGTATGCGAGGCATAGTTACTGTCTACCAGAGTACACGGAATGAAAGTCGTGAAGAATCTATGACCTGGAATCGTAATTTCTCCTCTTACATATGCTGCCAGTTGCGCAGATCAGATGCGCTGTAGCGACAACCGTTCATTCATTTGCAACCAAAATGAAAAATTTTGCATTTTCTGTCGAAACCTGCATACATAGCAATTTGTGTCCAATTTGCTTTATATCTTCTCTGTGCGTCGTGAATTTGCTTTATATCTTCTTTTTTGTCTAAGAGTGTATATCTATATTCAAGAATATATATTTCTATATCTCAGAAACAAGATGTAAGAACCAAATTTAACCACTTAAAACAGTGTTAAACTAGATTTTGAACGCCCCACGCCGTTTCTAATGAAAATATATACTTAGTTGCAAATTATTTTTCAACAATTAATCTAGGTTAACAAATATAAATTTACCAGAAAGATAAACGTTTACTGTGTACTATGTATAAATTTCAAGCAGATAAATGAATAATTTGTATTTTTAAATTTCAATAATACTCACAAATTACTTAAGACGCATATTTCTGTTAAACTAAAACTAAAAACCCAGTACGTAACGTTTACAAATTAAAAAAACTTAAACAAATTAGTTATGGAAAGGTTTTGTCTAAAACTATGTTAAACATTAGTTAATAATCTAATGACCATGTTAAATTATATTAAAATTATTTAATAACCTAATAACTATGTTAAGCAAATTAGTTATTAAGTTATTAATACTCCTAATTGAAAGGTTACGTGGTAAATTAAACTGTGTAGCTGAATTTGGACTTTTGAGTATAATGAATTAAATTAATTTGACTACAGAGCATAATTTTAGGAGTTTTTTAACATTATTTTACTAATTTACTAACTTGCTGACATTAGTATTAGCTAAGGAGACTGCTGTTATTATAATAGTGAAACTTTACTAGAGTATTATATGCTAATGTGTGCTTGCACTTTAACAAAAAAGAAATTCGTGTAAATATATCAAGTTTCAACGAACATTCGAACGCAGGATTATATTGTGCTACTGAAGCTAGACGTCATCTTCTCATAAATTCTGCCGTAGAACACGACACATCTAGGGATTTATTTATGAACTTAAATTTCTTTATAATTGGTTCCGCTGAACTCTAAATAAATTTTACATTGTTTTATTTAGTAAGCGTTCTGTGTTCTGGCAAGGAAAATATTTTCTAAATTCGATATTGGTATTTTTTTTTAATTTAGTGTTGAATTTTTCTCACTTCGTTAATTAATGATCCAACATATCCTGGACTTCTGTGGGTGCAGAGTTGGATATATTGAAAAAATATTCTTGAAAGTGAAGCTTTTTTGGTAATTTCTGGCATGATTGTCCAATTTAACTGGTTTTTAGAGTTTTAGCACAAAGGGGCAATTTGCCCAGAAGGGCTATTAATTTCGTTTTGGCATTTTTCGTTGGTTCACTATAAAAGTCTGAGTCACTTTTCAAATTGTTGTCACCATATATTATTGCCCTGTATTATATTTGAAGAAATTAAATAATGAAGAATCTGCATGAATGTATGTATGTTTTTCGCATTGTGATAAAACAACTGGTACCTAGAGCCATCAAATTTTGAATAACGTAATCCTACTGCGAATATGGGCATCTGCATTAGACATCAAATTTTGAATAACGTAGTCCTTCACTCGAATATGGGCATCTGGAAGCCCAAATTTGAAATTTGGAACTAGTTTTGTTATCTATTTCGTGAATTCTGTATTGTAAAATTTTAACGAATTTTTGATTAACAAACTGAACGATTTCCATTTACTTTAACATCGTATAAATCTCCAAGCACGGATATTTCATGGGCGAAGTTTCTTTTTTTTTTGTGATATTGTTATTGAATTGAATTTTATGGTTTAAGTGCGAAGAACTAGATATTTAATAGTTAAAGATGAAACGCAAAACGTTTAAAAACGCCGCTTTGGGTGGAATGTAAAATCTGAAAGCTTTCAGATTTTTTAAATTATTATTTTAACCTAATTTTATAGTGCATTTACTAATGTTAAGAAATTTTAAATCAAAAGATTTATTCATTCATTATTAGCAGCCCCAGATTTTAACTGATGAAGAAACTGGCTTTTAAATTAAACTTACACCAGATTCAAAATAATAATTTTGGGTCGTTGAGAAGCAGTGATTTCTTCTCTTTATTAATTGTCGTATTCTGTGGATTAAAAATTGTAAAATAAAGCACATAGAAAACATTTAATTATGTTTTAATTATAGTAATATTTTCTTATATGAGATTATAAATAAATTCATAGGGCTTACATACATGAATTTTATAAGATATAGAGATTATTTACAGATTTACAGATTTCAGAAACAATTTACAGATTTCAAGAAACAATAGAAATGAATTATAGAAATGACGATTGAATTCGCTCAAATTTTTCTTTGAAAATTTTAATTTGAAATTCAACTTTATTAATAATACAACCACTTTATTTTTTAGTCACGTGTCCGAGAAGATTATGATAACTAAACATTTATTTCTTACATTTTAGTGCGTTTAACTAAAGCTGCGATTTAAATATTTCTTTCATATATTCTGTTTTCTTGCACAAGAAGTGGCATTAAGAATGAAATACTTAGTCCAAAGTAGCTTAAATTAGGCATCTTATACAATTTATCATAGTTAAAAAAATCTGTATGAAATATTTAGTCAGCCGTAAAATAACAGCATTGTGATGTTAATGTTAGTACATAACACCAGCTTCGCTCTGTCTAGTGATATACCACGCCATATGTAAAAACAACGTTTGCCCAGACTTTGAATCTCATCGTATAAATTTTCCATTGTGTAAGTAATTCACATTTCATGATGCCTCATAATAGAATCTCGCATTAATGAAGTCCGGAAGCGTCGACATGGTTCAAGTGTTTTTCTTTAATTATACAAGAAGAATAAAAGATTAAAGATTAATGAAAAGCCTTCGCAAGATTATTTATTTCCTCTTTCGCTCTTAAATATTTATTCATTCGCGAAGAAACCTTTTTTCTACCCTTTTTTAATTTCCATAAAGCCATATCTGCAACAGCAATTTATCACCATTAAAACCAGCCACGTAATACGACAAAGACAGGCATTTCATGACGAAATTAGAATGAAAGAGAAAACCTTTTCACGTCATATTTTAAGGGTACTTTATTTGCAATATCTTTTCCTCTTT
>KK113269.1:107459-207573 GCA_000611955.2 Stegodyphus mimosarum | reverse complement strand
CTTCATGAATAGTAAATAACCAGGACAATCCACTTGTTTTCTCGTTTGGCAAATCTTAAGAAATACACATTATTTGACAGTCATTAAAAAAGGAATTAATTCTTTTCCATGAAGGAGGAAAAAGGAACGAAGAGGACTTGCTTTTAACAGTTTTACTGAATAACACGCTGTCTAAAAGGAGCATTTACATGAAAAATATGCTTCAACTATAATACTTAGCATGCTAATAAATACAGATTGTACAGATTGGTAAGAGGATACTCTGTGGCATCTTAATTCAGATATAAATTTACTCGATTTCATTTAACTTATTAACTCTCTTTGTTTGTTTGATTAGGTTAAATGTTGAAATTAATATTTAATCTCTTTCTACCCAGCCGAGTTTCTTGCATACTTTGCGCTCATACATATTTGCTATGAAATGCAATATTTCTTTAGAATTTCTTCAAAATTCAATACCGATTGGTTTTTACTAAATGCTGAGTTTTTTTTACTCCGTTTAACTGCCAAACTAATTATTGCAGAATTTGTATCGAAACAAGTTTGGCACAACAAAAAATAATCTTCCAGTAAAAGCTTTTCGAACTTCACTTTTCCAAAGTGATTTGTCGAAGTTTGGCTATTTGTAAAAGTCGTTAAATTTTTTATATATCCTGCACTTGCCAGCAGTGATGAATTTTAAAGTGAAAAGATTTATTACTAGAAATGTCATAATTTTAAACGATGACGAGATTGTGTCTAAATCAAGCGATTCAGTATTTAAATTAATTCATTTTAATCTTACGCCAGCAGAAAATCCTGAGGACATTGGTAAACAATGTGTTCACGGATACACTGTTGCTACGCTGATGACATAATTTTCTTAAGTTCAGAGACAATACTTTCTTTTTGTATTAGTTTTCTTTCATTTAATATATAAAGAGGATAAAATAAAATGCATAATACACCCTTATTATATCCAGTGGTTTACGATTAATGCATTAAAATGAAAAATAAAACCTTTAGATAGCATAATATTTTTATAAATACTTTAGATAACATAATATTCATATAAACTAAACCTCCTGCTGCCGAATAAAAGTAAAATCGTGTCATGTATATATTACAACTGTATTAGGACATTCAATTTCACTAAATAATACAATATATAGTAACAATATAGAAATCGTATATCTCATAAGAATTGCATTAAATTAGCTTAAATTTCTCATTAACGATTTAGTTTAAAATCCGCCATTGTTCGCATTCTTGCGATTTGATTTTCAGTTTAACATGGCTAAAAATATTATGATCTAAAAAACCTTTTAGTGGATATAAAATAAAACCATGTATTTTAAAAGTCTTCTTTTATATACGTTTTTAAAAGCTCACATTCATTCAGAGGAGCTCTCTGAAATTTATATGAATAATGAATTGAGAAACATAATATTTAGTTGAATTAAGTAGAGGTTTCATCTTCTCTTATATTGTTATTTTAAGGACCATAAAAGCCAAAAAATCATCGAAATATGAACTCAATACTTGTTTGCATATAAAAGAGTTTGTTTGCTAAAAATGTAAATAACGCACGCTGTGTAATGTGACCAAGTAGCAATGTTCTCATCTTTTCAGACCAATTTCTTATTTTACTTTTATATCTCTGCGTTTGTATGAGAGAGTTTCTTCCAAGAACTGCGCGCTTGCGGTTATTATAACATTACAAGTATGTCGACAATGAGCAATTAGAAACTCTGCATTCCATAATCGCTAAACAGCTAGAGCATTGATTTTTGCTTTGACATTTCCATATGTGTATCAGCTTAAAGATGTAGTATCAAATACATTTATATCAGTGGCATTCTACCGTTTTCCAAGTTGTTTTCTTATCTTAAACCTTTGCTGTTTAGTTGACATATGATATATTCGTCGCTTAGACTAGTCTGTCCAAGCAAGCGAAATATTTAGATGGTTTGAGACTTGACATAAATTCCAAGATCCGTGTCTTGGTTTTAAACGTGCAACCGTACTTATATTATGAAAAGGAAAACTATTTTTAAGAGTGTTTATGAAACTATAAGAATCTCTTAAAATATGAGTCAACATCATATTTGCTATAATGCATTTATTTATTTTCTATGTAAATAATAATTTTAATAATAAACTTTCATTCAATTAAATGAACTATTATCATTGGTATTTTATTCATTTGTACAGCGCATATATGTTTCACAGTTTTCATATTATTTTCTTTTTTAAAAACTGACAGACACTCAGAAATATTCCTATCTACTTCCTTATTGCTATGAAATTGAAGGGAAAAAATTGTTTACAGCTCACTGCAAGCCTCCGATTTAAATGAAGGTGGATGTAATGAAATAAACTAAACCTGTGTGCACGACTTTAATGTGCGGAACATTTCTTAACAGTTAAAGAAATTCCTCTAGTTAAAAAAAATTGGAATAAACGTTACTCGAGTGTTTGAAAAAAAAAGGAATTTGAATGAAATAACCTAAGACTTGGGAATTTAATTAACGTTTTATTAAAGAGGCGACTGAAGTTTTATATTTTAGCAGTTTTTTAACTTAATAAAGGAGACTTTTTCTCCTAAATTGGAAAATTATTTCTCGAGAAGCCTTGAAATTTACTCATATCCTCTACTAGATTTAGTTACTTACTTGCGGATAGAAAGTTTAGCTTCGGGAGAAGGGGAACAAGATTTTTCTAATATTTCCAATCTAGTATTATATTAATCTAGTATAATATTCATTATTAATGCAATGCATTAATCGGTAAGATTATTTTAAGAAAGCAAAAAGAAATTTTCATATTAAAAATACCTTAAATATAAATTTGTTCCATGGAATTGAGTAATATATTGGAAAAATCAGTATAGTGTGAGATATACTCGAGAAATTCTTATATGATTTGAATTCTATCAACCAATTTTAGATGTAATTTTGCTAGCGACTTGTACTTCTCGTTTTTTAAAAAATGTGAAATTTTTTCAAATTCAACGTGTTTAACTAGACTAGAAGTGTTTTCCCCAGCCGAGTCTTTCTTTTAAAAAGTATTATTTATGAACTTAAAATGTGTTTGTCACATAAACAGATCAACAATCAACTGAATGTGTAAGGTTTTAGTTTAAACTAACAAAGTTTTATGTTAATTTTCTCTTTCCTGTAAGCTCTTATTTCAACTTCCCGTTAGAATGAGCGCGCGTTTCAGCTTTATGCTAATTTTGGTTGGAGCCAAGTTTTGTGTTTAAAAGGTTAGCAAGGAACTTCTCGGGGTGAGAGAGCTTTTAGTCTCAGATCACTGCAGCTCTGTTCGACGTTCGCCTGACTAGCTAGTATTTAAATTCTAAGCCTTAGCGCTGTTACTCTATTACTTATTGAAAAAATCTAAGTGCGTTAGTATTAGCTAAATCTTGCTACGCACCATTGATAGTTTAGCATAGAGGCCAACCTCGAGTTTAAAGCTCTGAGAGCAACGACTTCTTAATTTTCTACTTAACTTTATTTTAAATTATGTGATTGTTCAGTTTAGACCCAAGTGAGGTCATTATTTTCTGTTATCCCTTCCGAGATGGGAAGTGGCTGTAAATAGTAGTTTAATAAAAGGGTCATTTTAAAACCCTCCTTACGTGCAGTTCTTCTACCACTTCCACTGAACATAGCTGCATTCAGCTCCCTGTTCAAGGTCAGGACTTTAACAACTTCACGAATATGTTCGCCAAAAGTATGCACAGAACACTCAGTCCTGAAAAATGGTGCTTGGAAAGTGAAGCAAGTCCAAATAAACTATGTTTATATTAATCCTTTGCCATCCAGGCCTTTTTTACTCGGGTGAACCAGCAACCCCAGACGATTTTCCGCATATTTGATGAATTTCATAGAGCAAACTTAAAATGTTTACACAGACAATTTAAAGAAATCTATTGGTTTTATATGTCTGAAGATACTGGCTGTCCTACGGTTAATTCGCTGGATACAAACGGTATTTTTTGCGGTATTTCTATGGATTTTGTGCACGTTATCCATTATGAATTTTCTGTCTCCTCTGCGGAATCACTATCACTTCTCACGTTCACTATTTATTACCGTGATATTTCTCCTTCTTACACTTCTTACTTCCTCGGTATCTCCATCACTGCTTTCCTTCTCTTCACCATCAATTAGTCTATGCAGAGGCGTAATTTCATTCTTCATCAACGAACTTATCTTCAATGAGAAATCGAACTAATTTTCACTTGAACTGATTACTTCACAATATCCCATGCTTATTGGATTCCGTAACGTTGAGAATAATATTCCTATTGCCACGACAGTCGAGCGAAGACGCATATATAACAATAAATATAAAAACGCATTTAAGATTAAAGATTGGCACAGTTGTTTTATATGCACGTAACTGTTGAATACACTCATTAAGCGCTATCGTCTTAATCAAACCTAAATAATCATCGTTACCGCTCGAATTAGGCGTCAAACCGAGTGACGATCGAGAGTTACTGCAGTAAATCAAGTGCTGACCGAGAGTCACATGCCAAGTTGCCGCACCAAATCAAGTGGTGACCGAGAGTCACCTTACGAGAATAAAGATTTAAAGTCATGATAATATTGACAGTTTCCATTGAATGTCGTGATGTTGTACATGATGAATTTCTACCAACTTTCCAAATTGTTAATGAAGAATATTACTTCAGTATTTCTGCGACGTTACCGATAAGCAATTTGTAGAAAACAACATGAACTTAAGCGAGTAATTCATGGATTTTGCAGGACAATAACGAATTTGATCACAATGTGCATGCACGTGACGTTTTTGCCAAACGTTCTGCAAATGCATCTTTGCAATCTCCATATTTATTGATATGACTCTGTGACTTTTGTTACTTTCACTGTTAAAACTGGAGCTTTGTAATAATGTTTTGAGTTTATTGGTAAATTTAAGAAAATATGCTGCGAAGCTTGGAGGGCTTTCATGAAGCAGACTTTAAAACATGTTTCGAGTACTAGAAAAAGTACTAGCAGTGAACTGGCATTGCAGTTGAAAGGAATAATTTTGGTGGGCATGGAACAGATATTGAGTAAAAAAATTGAAATCCGGTGTTTTACGAAATCCTTTCTGGTACTTCTTGATCACACTAGTACAGTTAACATCGCTGTTGGATAGTGAAAATGTAATAATCATTCGAGTTTTTAGTCTCTGGTTCGTTCATTTGCGTCTATTGACTGATAAATCTGACCTTACCAATCACAGACTGATTTGTTAATGGTCGTATGGCTGAAGTTGCGGAAATTCGCCCTGGAATTTGGTTATTGATATGAAATGAACGCTTAACATTTTACTTTTTCGACTACATGTAGTTTAACATTTTGGAATAGTAGTTCACCTTTCTCCTACATGTAATACAAAGAGGCAATTATCTTAAGAAAGAGCTCCGTGAAAGCATTCTTTTTCGAGGGGTAGTTCTTTTATTAGAAGTTATTCTATGCTATTAGTTAACTGATCAACCTTTGTGGATATGTTAGCTGTTTATTGAAAATATATCTTTATTCCTAAGTGATTTATTTCCTGTGAGTTATGATGTCATTACTTAGGCTTCCTAGAATGCTTCGTTCATGTAGCATATAATAACCAACTGATAAACTAGTGACTATGCCCTAACTATTCTATGATAGATAATTACTAAGCTAATTGAAATGGGCTCAAATTTGGGTTATTAACGATACATGTATTCGTATAGACATACATACTTACGTACATGCATATATTCATGCATACACACGCGCACACATATATATGTACTTATGTATATATAAGAAAGGCATAAAGTATATAGAATTAATATCAACTAAATGTTGAAAATTTTCTAACAGAGACGCACAAATTTAAAATAATTGAACTGTACTTGTAGTGTTATGGGGTTTTACTGAAAGCAAGGAAAGGTGCTTAAAACGGCCAACAAATAGCGGATAATAAAAGAACGTACGAATTTAACGTAAGAAATTATAAGAAAAATGATATCATACGTAAATCACTGCATGAGAGGTATGGTTTTAAATATAATTTGTGTAAAGCGAAAACATGTTTTATTATTTATTCTTCTTTGTAATTAACTATTTCCGAATGCATTTGCTTGTCTGATGCTCTTGATATAGCACTACAAGAAGAAAAAAACCTAAAAACAGTTAATTGTTAATTATTTAATTAGACTTTAGGGATCAGATTTATGAATGCGCTACACAAATGGGTTCCTTTCTTGGAGAATCTGCTTCGGCTAAATGTGTATATTTCCAAACGATAACATTCTAGGACCCACCACATAGAGATTTCCATTTGGTAATAACAGTTTTGCTTCTAATGTAATAGACAGTATCAAACTGCAAAACAGAACAAAAAGAATAAACCTATAAAATTGTTAGCAGAACTGAATTTTGATGAAAAGAATTTATTTTGATAAAGAAAATGCTGCAACATTACTTCAAAATGAAAAGAAAAAAAAAATGGTAATCCATATCTCATTTTCTGAAAATCCGTGACTTACAATCTGCTGTAAAATCAGATTAAAACTGATCATGTCGCCCAAATCTGAATAGGCATAATGTAGATGCATATTTCGTTAATCTTCTCAAAAGTAATGTCACAATAAGTTACATAAATCTAGATTTCAAAAGTCAGAATTTGGTTCATAATCCATACACTGCGCACTTTGCATTCCCATTCCGTAAAAAAATATCGATTGTTATCTACCTGAAAACACAGTTAAATTTAGAGTAGCAGTGAAGGACATAGGAGGGAAACCTATAATATTAATTCTTGGAACTAATTAAAATTGTGAAATTTAATTAAAGATCTCCATTATTCTAGTGATACCGATATCGAATTTCAATATCTGAAATATTTATCGATGTTAAGATAATACATGATCAATATTGATACATTTAAACGCATTTTGTGCCTCGTCTATTAGGAGTAGAAGTAATTTAATACAAATTATGATATCAATGCATGTATATTTGACACTTACATGCTAATATTCCAAACCTGAATACATGCCGAAGTAATACTATTCGAAGAGAGAGCAATTTTCCAATAATATCGATTAATGTTGATAGTAAAATCGATGTATAGGGTTTCGAACATCGGTCTTGTTTTCTCAGCATTTTCAAAAGCTTTATTTGCATTAGTCTCCAAAAGTTACAATTACGAAGGTGTTATTTATGCGTATTATGTAGTTAAATTTAAAACTATGCCAAATACGGAACGAGGATGCTTGGATATATTCAAGCGGATTACTACGATTAGATATTAATTCCTGTTACCTTTGTGTATGGAAACATAATATTATTGTAAATTAAATCAAATGTCCTGTTTGTATATCTATTTATAGCTATTTCATGTTATTGTAAATTAGCATTTGTTTGTCTTTTGTATTAGTGTAAATTTGCATGGGTTTACCTTATATTAAATTGATTACGTTGTACCTTGTAAACGTTTTATAATATAGCTATTAATAACTTATAAATAGCAGCAATAGAACTAAAAATACCACTTATCGCTTTCTGCTTTTGGTAAAATGCTGCCAAATATGGGGTATTCAGAAATTAGGGTTTGGAAGAACTGCAGCTATTCGAAAGAATTTTGCGAGAAAAACTCAGTTCCCTTATGTCCTCAATAAGGATAAGCCTATTGAAGGCCTCAGCGAGAGCCTTTAAAACAATCGCAATGAACATGTTTGCTACTTTAGAAAACGTTTTAGGGCATGTATAATTCCAGGATAAATTCTAAAGTGCTTGTGTTCATATTTATTTTGAGATTTAATTCACGAGTTTTTTATCCGAAGATTTGTGCTGCATTTTCAGTAATTACTGGCTTTATTTATCCTTTTTTTTCTCGACAGAATATTATTTTTGCTAAAGTGTTAGAACTGCAATGTAGGTCAAAGCCTGTTTGTGTAATAGACCAAAAAGAGGCGATAACATGGAATATTGTATTATGATGCCTTGTTGGTGTGTTGGTACGGGAAGCGGTTACACCCGGGTTCCAGACTTAAAGGTGCTTGTAAGTGTTAGACTGTCTTTGCGGCAGGGGGGCATTTAAAATAGTATCGAAGTGAAAGCCCCCTCGAGATACTGGTCGGAAGTAGAAGAAGACCAAGAGGTACTCGGATCCATCCCCTTCAAATTTTTGCAGCAAAATTGGGGCAAATCTCGGTATATTCGTACTGTTATCCATAAAGTACCCAAAGCCTAATACAAAGATAGGTTCAAACCTTGCTTCTTGGGTTGATAAAATCTATGTGATTTTCCTTGCTGTAGGTTAAGATTAGGAGAATTAAAAACAACAACAACAATATAACAAACTGATCTGTTGGATCAAACGATGGAACGGATATTATCAAAGATGGCCAGAGATTTATAGAACGTCGTTTTATTTATTGTTTTTTTAGATTAAGAAGGCCTAAGTTCTGTTCTAAATCTGAACAATTTTTTAAAGTTTCAGTTTTCCCAGTGTAATTTGACAGTGTTTGCTCACTAAGAACTAAATTCACTGATGAAAACTAAAAAGGGATTAATACTTCTTAATTGCAGTCATTTACATTTTTTGCTTTAAATTGATAAAAGTAATGTGATTACAAATATACTAATGACAGCGTTACTCATAATATTGGTTACAAATTCTGAGACGAATAACTTCTGAAGCATGAGGATGACATAACTAATAATTTATAGTCAGTTTGTCGAATTTCACCGCAAAGTACAGTTATTTTGGGTTAATATATTCAAACCCCTTTTTTACACACATTTTGAGAGAATGTCTTGGTCAGTATAACTTAGCAAAGATGACCTTTATTTTGAAGCATGAGAATGCTGTTATAAGGGCTTGATAATTACACTTTTAATCATTAATTTAAATTCTGCAGTAAAAAGGTTTTGTAAAATTCGTTGCATGTGTGCTTTAATTTAGTGTTGAATATTCCCCATATAGGCATGTTTAACAATCAATGTAACCATTGAAGAATTTTGACCTTTACCTCTTCAAATAGAGTAAAACATAACCTACCAAATGATTTCTTTAAAATAAGGTAATTTAGCAAATTTTGACAGTTTTTCATAAACCTTTCGGTCTTATGCCATCGAATAGCTGCATCTTGCGTGTAGTTATAGAACTTTACATAAATCACAATAATATACTTTTTTTAATCTCTAGAAGTGAAGATGTTTCGCCTATTGAATATTTAATAAGTCATGATTGATAATGAAAGTATCAAATAAAATCTTCTGAATGAGTTTTTGAATTCTTTTACGGCTTAGATCTTGTTTCGAAAATAGAGGTATTAGGTTAAATAATTTTTATGACGATAGGTAATTCTGTAGTGCAAATAAAATATTCGTAGAATCTTAATCTAGCATATTGTATATTTGAAGCTTTGTAATCAAATATTCGAAGCGTCTTTATTACAGTAAATCTGCACATACTGAAAACAGTTCACGAAAAAGATTTTTAAGAATGTTGATATTTAAATAATTTCAAACAACTGGATGCATTTAACCATAAAATCCAGATTTTTAGATATTCATATCATATTTAAAACAGAGGTAGTAAATTATTCTAAATAAAATCTAAGGTATGTTTAATGCACGTGACTTAACCTAATTTATACAACTGCGACAAGATCTTCAGTTATGTTTGAATAGTTATGGTTAAATAAATCAATACAAACATTAAAATTTTGAAAGCCTACGTCATACCGAAAATACTTAACAGACGGAAAGGGAACTGTCTACTTTTCTGATGAAGTTGTAGATAAATATAGCTAAATTTATGTATGAGATGCTTTAGTTCGTCATTCTTCATCATTATCGCGATTTTAGGAACCGAAGATTTTGAGTTTCTATTGGAAATAGAAATCAAATAACTTAATTGTAAATTCGCTTCCCAAATAAATGGAGAGACATGAAAAAAAAAGAAAAAGAATAAAACGGAAAGAAAACTGATGACGTTGTCATGCACTCTTTTTTGTTACGGTCATTGAAAGGAATGGTTTCCTACGTTCACAGGCAGTGGTTTTCTTTCTTTGTTAGTTTTCGTTATGGGACTAAAAAGATGTAAAAGTTTTAAGCTTTTCAAGTACATGCTCTAGAGAATAAAAACACTAATTTTTTATCCAAAGTGATATCGTGTTGATATTCACTAAAACAGACATTGTGAAGAGCTGGAAAGTTAATTTGATTAGGATATTAACAGATTTTAAGTTGACAGTGGAAGTAATAGAGTAGAAAGTATGTATGCGAACGATAACACTTAATTCATTTCAGTTCTCTTTGACAGAATTTGAAACAACAGTAAAGGTAACGGAATAGAAATTAAAGCTAAGAATTATTACATTCAATCTGCTTAAGTTCTCTTTGAGAGTTTTGATTTGAACTTCATGATTAACAGCCCAAGAATTTTCTTTTTGTTCAAAATTATGATAGCTTAAAAACCAGACTTTCATTCTTATTTTACCTGTTAGGATAAGAATGAAAATATTCTGCCAAGAACTTAACACACTACGAATTTCCAGACTTTAGTAATCTTAACCATGTGGTCATTCTTTTCGAACAGAGTCTAGAATTTTAATAAGCAGATCACCATTCATTGATTATTTTCTTTAAATTGATAGAAATGGGTTTCGTGTGCACGTAACTAAACGCCGATTCGTTTTTTTTAATATATGTGAGAGTAAGATATAAGGCAATTAGGCAATGAAATGTCTTCTTTTCCGTAATTATAAATAGTCAAATCAGATTTCGGTAAAAAAAACATATAAAAGAATTTTTCCCTTCCTCGCCTTTGTTGAAAATGAGTGGCTGCTAAATTCAATCTCGGAATTAATAAGCAATTTAATTAATGAGAGGAAATAATCCAGAGGAATGCAATATTTAATTAACAGAAAGATGTTTCTCCAATAGTTGATTAGAATCCAGATTTCAGTACTGATTATTATTGTTTTCAAAGCAGTCTTAAAGTATGCTCATAAAGAAATGTTAATTGAAAAATCTTTTCCTCCTTCCGTTAAAAATATTATTCTTAATTTAATTTGAGGTATTCTGTTCGATGGGTTGAAGATTATTAAAGCATTCATTAGAAATTTTGGTTTATCATATAAAAAATACTTTCTTTCTTCTGCTAGAAGGTATTTTCTTATTGAAATTTACGTTTCAGATTCAACATTTTAAGCATACCACTCAATCCATTCCAGCTTATTACAAACTTCACCATGACAGCAAATTTTCTTCAAATGAATATTCCCTATCATTTGTAATGAATCTTATTAAACACACTACATATTTGAAAAATGTCTTTTATAAAATACGGAAAAAGATATTTTAATTTAGAAGTGTTTGAAATAGAGAGTGTTTGCAAAATGAAGTACCTCTTCGAAGCATTCCTTGAAATCCATGTTTCCAAATAACATAAAATTTCAAACTACAATATTTTTAAACACGTGACACTTAAATGTACATGGAATTTAAACGTGTATACGGTGCATAAGCTCCATTTAGTATGTTGCTCTTTAGCATACTAAGTATTTTTTAAACGCTCTCTTTCGAATGCGAAATTGGCTCTGAAAAGAGCCATCACATTTGTACGCTTTAAACATATTTCATCAGACGTTGAGATATTAGTATCAGCAGTCAGATACAGCAGATAAAACCTTTTGCATGTTGGCAATTTCTATGAATCGGAATTCGAAAATCGTACTTCTGTAATTCATACTTCCAAAGGTGATCATCTATAATAATACCTTCCTCATTAGTTCATATAGGGAAATTTAAGCTCACTTTATCGATTCTGTTATGGAAAATAATTTCTTGTTTGTCATGTGTTTCAGTAACACTTACATAAAATTTTAAAATTTAACGTTTGTGTCTTTCTACAAAATAGAGGTGCCATTTGACTAACAGTGTTTCAGTATTAATGTCTGTTTGATTCATCTCTTAAATTTGTACTCTGATACCAATTTTACAAGTCTCTTAAATCCGTACTATATGTTTAAAAGTATGATGTGGAGAAACTATTGCAGCTATAACTGCCAGTGGAAGAAATGACTAAGAGGTAACAAAGGCGGAGGAAAAGCGAAATGAAAGTAAGGTCACTTTGCTTTTTTTATAAAAGAATAATTCTTTCATTAAAATACAACTAAGTTTTATCCTGAATTTTTAATAATTCAGTGCCAATAAGTGCACTTACGGTAAAAAACCGTTAGTGAATATTTTTGAGATTTTGGACACGTTGTTTAAGTTTTGTATCACATTCTTGTTGCAGTTTGAGGTCATTTCTTCTATTTTTCTTGTCCGTATATTTAATTAATATACCTTCATTAATATTAATTAATTACCAGTGTAGGATCGTCACTGGCACGAATTGTCCAATCGGAACCGGTTTTTGAGTCACAGAGTGAATTCTGTGCCGCATTCCCTCTCCACAATCTGCATCTACTTTCTCTTGTGACTTTTTTATGATTCCCGTCAATCCGAGTATTACTCTTAGAAACCCTCAATCAGTGCCGCATCCCTCAAGTCTTGTATCTTAAAGTAAACATTTTTGTTCGATTTAACAAATATTGAAATTTAAATGGCATTTTAAAGAATAGTTTCATAATATAATAGTCCTCTGATCAACCGTTCTTTATAGGACCGGAATTTAAACCGCATAAGTGAATGGCTGGTTCAGTATATCTTAGGTTTAAGTCTTTATAAACCTTTGTCCGTGTCTGCCCTTCCCGTACAGTAGTTTGACGAAGCAATAACCTGTAAATTCATTGCCGAAGTTCTAGTGCTCCGTCCACTTTTCCGTGTACCCTAGCTGTCTCGCTTCCATTCTTCCAAGTGCATGCCGTTTCTAACGATCGGTTAAATACATTTTCAAAGACGAGTTACATATCCCATACGTGAAAATGGTATCCAGGTGTTTGTGCAATCTTTGAAATAAGAAAGCACCCTCTTGCACTCTTTTCCACACATGCGGGAAGGATGGGCTTAAAAGTTTGCATTTTTGAGAGTAGCAAACGTGAAAAATGCATTCTCAAAGACGAGTTATAGTTTCTTTACCTGAAAGTGGTATCCAGGTATTCGTACAGTCTTTGAAATAAGAATTTAAAGGTACCTCTTTGCACTCCCTTCCACATATGCGGAAAAGATGACTGCAGAAATTTGCATATTTGAGTGTAGCAAAAGTGAATCCTTTTGGGGTCCGTGATAGCCTTGTCCTTGAGACGCCGACCAACTACATTTCATTGAACTTCATTTAATAGAATTAACACAAAGCAGGTTTTCATAGGTACTCCTTCAATTTTAGTCACTGTATTTGTAACATTTATACAGCTATAAAAATAGCGCTGTAGAGACATTAGGTTATTTCAAAGCAGGAGGCATGAAAAATGAGACCGGATCTCGGACCTCTGGAATACGCGCCGAGTGTTCTGATCATTACACTACAAAGGCATACTAAGAAGGGGGCAGAAATACCTTATAGTATATACTTATGTACATACTAAAATTTCTAACTAATAACCTAGTTTCCTATTTAAGGTATTTATTGGAAATATTTAGCTTCAGATTGCCACAGTGAATTTTATCGTTACCGAAAAAAGAAAATTATCAAACAATAGCTCAAAAACTGACGCTAATTATCTGAAATCTTCAGGGTTTCAGTTAAATTGTATTATTATTCATCTGGGTAACGCAGTATGCTTCGTAATGATATTTTGATGCTTCTCAACTACAAAAGGTGTTAATGAATTACCTTCGGTTGAACCACTATTTTTCCTTCTAATATATAGTTATATATAACTGTAATAAAATAATTTAGTTTAATAAATACCTATTTATATTAGTTACATGAGCACAAGATGTTTTACTCGTATAGACGTATATCTATATTAGCAAAGCATCTTGTACTCATTTTTTTAGGTTAATATTCAAAGAGAGGAAAAAAAAGCACGAAAATTGGAAACTTCGTGCTTTTCTTTTCTCTCTTTGAATATTAATCTAAAAAACTTCTAATCCAAAAATTTGGAAACATTAGTTTATTGGCATCCAATAGAACTTCTTAAAACTTTTGGGAGCAAATTATTGCGTATGAGTATTTCAAAATAAATTACTGCCGATACCTTATGATGAAAGTAGCGTATGTGCAAGGTATTTATGTTAATTAATCAATTATTACGATTTGAGTTTTTTTTATAAATTCTTCTTTCCGTAGTTCTCACAAGAATGCAGATTAGGCTTTTGTATATTAATTATAATTATTTGTAAATTTGTAACTATAAATTTTGTATATTAATTATAATAATTATATATTGTAATGCAGATTAGAGCTGAGGGTTGTGAGTGTTTAGATTAGAACGTCTGGCAATCACATATTGCTATCGTTAGTACTTCCTAAGTTGTATTCCAGCTTTAGCGTCTTGCTAGTCGACTGTTAAAAATATGCGCCATTGATTATCTGATCGTTTGATTAGTCTATTTTGTGTTTAAGTCGCCGACTGCGCTACTTTCATTTAAATTTAACTTTCTGGTATCTTAATTTAAATACACGCAAGTAGCGAAAGCTCGTTTGTAGCACAAGCTATGCTTTTTTATTCAGTTAAGACTTAAATAAAAAAAAGTTATTTTAACCTTATTTAGTCTTTGAAATTTTTGTCAAGCTATCACTCTAGTCGGTCTGCAAGACTTAGATTCAAGATTCTAGCTACAGAAAAACCCTAAAAATATACTGACAATATGAACTTGTTAAGTGATTTAAATTTGGATTCACGTTTTCAATTTGCAAAACTCAATTTTTAAATTCCTGTTAAATATTTCAAATATACCAAATTGAATTTTTAAATTCCTATAAAACCTTGACCAATTTTTGAATCCTAAAATTGTGACAAAGTGTTCAAATGTTTCTCTATTTTAAATCACATTTTCCCAATTATGAAAGTAAATAAACTTTCATGGCTCCATAGCATGAATTTCTGCTTCTGATCATTATGAAATTTCGTAGTAATTCCGAAATCTTGTGTCTTTTATAGTGCTTGCATTGTACTACGTAATATTATTTACAGTAAGAGTAGGCTTAATTAATGCTGAAGCTACAACACTTATTATTTTCTGATACAATATGAAATGATAAATCGTTAATTTTTTTTATAAAGTAATATTCCTAAATGGTTGTTTCAATGTTTTACTCTTTTTCGCATTTGTTTCAGAATTAATACAGATGTTAAGTATTAATTCTGAAACTTAAGATCTGTATTAATTCAGCTACTTTCCATTACCTGAATATTAATGAAAAAGTTCACGATAGCCTGGAAAACTTATTTGTAAAAGAATGCTGCATTAGTACATCATAACGAAAATTAATCTATGGTGCTTCAGTTTCGGTCACACAATCTATAAAGAAAAATGAAACCTCATCATTTGAAATATTAGCCTATATTGCATCAGTTTTGATGATGTGCTATGTACTGGAATGTGACATTAATATATCACTCGATTACAGCGTAAAAAGTACGTGTTTGGAATTGGGTAGTTATCTCATATTCTACAAATAATATAAATGCTTTAAAATGTACATTTAAAAAAAGTGGAAATATCCATGTTGTGAGAAATAGTTTGATCAATAGTCAATTACAACGAAGTCAACTACAATGGAGTGCCACTGGCTGACTCAAGGTACAGCAAAGTCATCCAGACGCGGAACGGTGACTGAAGGTAAACTTTCATTTGATCTTGAATTGTAAAATGAGTTTCAATCAACCAAACGAACTAAAACGTCCCTCTACGAGACTGAACTATGCGACTAATTTCGAGTTGTAGCACAACGTGTACTCAACTTGACTATAATTCTGTCCTGTAGAGTTGCTGTAAATACTGTTGCATCTTTTACGTAGTATGAAGACTTTGCATAGCAATGGGTCGTACCTTGTATCCTGTAATTTGTATCGTGTAAACACGTAACGATTACCAAGAAAACGATTAAATTAAGCATTTAGTCATGAAATGGAGCAGAGACTAAAGGGCGTTCCTACTTCTAAGATATGAGTCTAGTTATCAGCTGGAAAGCTTTTTTATATAACTTGCTATGGCCCAAATATGGAGAAAATTAACAGTGATACATATTTTGTAAAGAAAGTTTTGCGATATAGAGTACATGTGTGGAGTGGCGTTCTTTAAGCAGATAAGCATATGTCTTCATGCCTCAGTCATCCAACACACTGAAATGTTTCCGAAGATATTCTGCATCTTTTTGTGTCTTTATGCGGGTCAAATAGGCCAAACTTTCGTCCAACAATGTGATAGCTCTCGCCCATACCGAGTTTAGTGGAACATAACTTTAACATATATCCACTGCAGTCCCACACTTACCTATTTGATTTCTCGATTTAAATCCGACAGAATATATATGTTATGTCCAATAAATGTTACCATATCCCCAAATTGCTCGTTAATACCAGGAGAAAGCTTATCTGTTTTAAAAGGATAATGTTCGTTTGTTACTATTGAAAGACATCACTTTGAAAAGTATGAAGTGCTGCTACAGATCCTGCTGTATATAATGATCACACTCCAGAGAATAATTTGATTATTATATAGTGGTCTCAAACTCGCGGCCCTTGAAGCTATTTTACGCGAATACATTTTATTATGTACTTGTTTCAAATATAGTTCTGATAGCCTTAGAGATGTATAGATATGACCTGAGCTTATGTGCTTGACCGCTGTTGAAGGAAAATTGGTAAAATGAATACGTCGAAGCTGTGCCTTTGTCACTGTAAGCTTGTATGCCAGGCCACGTGTAAAGGCTGAAGAGAGAATATTTGCCACGTTGCTACAGTCAGTAAATTTAGAATGCCAATTGACATACTAAATTTACAGGGCGCTTCTCTATTCTGAAATTTCCTGCTTTCCGTTTAAGGTTAAAAGTAAGATATTTAGTGGTTAGTTCAATATATTGGAATTACCTGACATAAATTTAACTGTAATATTTAGCTTCAATGCGTGTGAATTGCGAAGTGTAACAAACAGAAATTTCTTGCAGGTAACAGCCTAGATTTCGCACTGAAAATAACTTTGAATTTTTTCTTTGCGTTATATTATTGATTCTTAGTTAAGTTTTGATAAATATTTAGAATGTTAAATTGAAAATGGATATTCTAAAAATATTTTTAAATGTATAAATATTTAGAAAATTAAATTGAGAATGGACTTCAAAAAATTAAGTTGAACTTAAAATAGATAATTTTGGGGGGTAAAATTTTGTCAAAAAGTATTCTGTCGCGTCATCTGCTTTCAGATCATGCATTCTGCCTGCATGCAATTTGAGTTTGAGACTACTGATGTAGAACACGTATTTTTTGAGCATGTTCGAGGAATTTAATTTGCAGTGAAATTGTTTACATCATACCAGATATTTATGCAGTTCTATAGCTCATAACATTAATCATATTCTCTCCAGATTACATCAACATACATTTATGGTTTCAACTTCTGTGCACCAATTTCGTTTTACCAAAAAAACTATTATTTTTCGGATTATTTCTTAAATTATCAATATAATTGTTTATTAAGTTTATATGGTAGACGTTTCAGGGGATAGATCACCAAGGTTTATGTAATGCTAGCATTTGTTTATCTTGGAAATATAAATTATATATTGTAGAGATATTTAGTTATTTCGAAGCAGGAGACATGAAAAAATAGCAACGCCTTCGCCGGGACTCGAACCACGGACCTCTGGAATACGCGTCCAGCGTGCTGACCACTACACCACGAAGGCATTCGAAGAAGGCGGGAGAAACACCTTATAATGTTAATACCTTCTTTATTGTTAATTAATATATTTAGTGCATTTTATTTTAAAATGAAGTTATATATTTTGTCTCTGAGTAACTGCTTTACACATTGAACATTATATTTGCCATTCTCTTACGGTGTTATTAAAATTTCAAAAATTTCAATAATTCAAAATTTCAATTTTGTTAAGCTACCTCTTTATGAAGGCCAGAAGACTTTTGAACATAATTAGTTTCATCCTGCGTTGCACGGAAATTTTTCAAATACATAGTCATTAAAAATATGCACGCATCCATGCTTACGATCTCAACGTAAGTTAAATATATTAGTTCTAACGGAATTGTTTCTATCATGAATACAAGCTTACATTACGAAACCTTCCGAGAGGCATTTCCCAAGAACCTTCCTACATATTTCTTCTAAAGCATACAACCTTTACATGCTTTATTGTGCAATTTTTTGATAAACCTTCTATCAATTCAATAGCTTATAATTTTCGCATTTTTCTTCATCAATTTCACATCTATATCAGATTGTGAAGGAATAAAAATGAAAACGCTGAATAAAGAAAAAATATTTATTTCTAATGTACAAAAACTAATAATTTCAGTGAAATTTATGCAGGGCAACGTGGCTATAATAAATTACTTCCCGCATAGAATTTTCCTGCGCGAAATGCCCATTAATTTTTTTCCTGTGTTAGGACGTTGAAAATTTTTCTCCGAGGAAATAAATAATTCCATCAATCAAAAGAAAGGTTAATGATAAATGTGTATTCATGTTTTCTGCGCGCGTTCTCAGAAGACGAAGTAATCCCCGTCATAAGGCATAATAATTAGATTTCTCCTGTAAATTGAGTATTTTTATGTTCTTTCAGTTCTTGCTTGAAATTTGCGTTGATATTCTTTCGCTGACAAAAAATGTTGTATTTCTGTTTTTTTCTATTTTATGTCATTCATTAAAATACCGATTACTAAACTTCATATATTGCATTTTTTTGTTGAAGTACTTTTTACGTAATAACATCTTTTATCTAAAAGAATGCATAAAATCTGTAAAAAATATCATTAAAATTAAAAGGATTCGAACATTTCGGAATTTCAATAAAATGAATACATACTTTAAACAGAGATGATGTTCACTGAGTACTTTCTTTACGATAATATTTGCAGTTTTGTGCTCATATAGGAATACGAAGTGATTAAAAAAGGCGGCTAATTCTCCTTCGGTTAGCGAATTGTCGATGGGTCAAGGCTGATTTTCTCGGGCTCAATTTTCGGCTGCTTGGCATTCTAGCTGCGTAATAGCTTTGTGGCCAACTCTGCAAGAGGCACAAATACTAACCAACTGCCTCTAAAGTATTACTAATGATCCCAAGTCTTCGAATGCTATTCATAGTAAATAGCCTAATCTAGATGGTCTTTTCAGATGTATTTTCCATTTTTGTATATATGCTTTTGGAAAACAAAATATTGAGATGTTTAAATAATTTATCTAAGCACATTAAATATTGCTCACCTTTATTTTCATTGCGATATGAATTTTCATTTCCATACAATCACAGCTGTTTTTGATACAATGTTAAAATTATATTTGGCAGTTTTTCCCAATAGAAACAAGCATTTCCGATTTTCGGTTACCAAAATAATTCTCCTCCTTCTTGGTTTACTCTGTTGTTTGAGAGACTGAAAGGTCCAAACAATTTTACGTTTTTTTTGCTGGAGAAATAGACTGGATGTATGGCAGCATGCGTTACTTTAACAGTACATGAATACCATAACCATGCCGAAGTTCAGATAAAAATAAGGGGTTAGCAAAATTGTAATATCATAATAAATTAAATATTAATGTGAAAATAGTAAAATTTACATATGTGATGTACTTTCGAGATTAGGCTGAGGTTTTGAAATCTCAAGTCTGTCAAATTAAGCAGAATTTTCTTCGGAAAGTCTTCAAAAGACACAAAAATCTAAAGTAGTTAATTCTGATGCTTTGCTAATTAATTAATTATCTTATCTTTCGTGTTTGAAGTTGTCATTATAAGAATTATATTACTAAATTTTTGCAATCAATTAATTAACAATAAATGAATGAATAGTTAATAACAAAAGAATAATATAACGTAATATAATATAACAAAAGGTAAACGCATAAATATATAAATGCGCTTACATTTTCTTAACTGCGAGAAACTTCTTATTCTAAGTGATAAATGTTCAAATGCATTTTTCTCGGAAACCTAATGTAGTTTTCCAGAAATAATTTTTTATTAAATTTCGCTGTGTTTATAATGATCATAATTCATATTTTTATAGTTGAATAAAGGTAAATAGATAAAGAAAAACTCTTATCTTGAGATTTTCGAATATACTTTGTCCCCTCAAGAATTTATGCAAAACTAATTTTGACTGATCAGAATTTCATTTCACAATTACTTGAGTTTTTCAAAATATGGATCATGTGCGTAAGAAAATTATTGAGCTAATTTCGTTACCGGCATAAAACTACTCGCTTTCTGTGCTCCGAATCATTTTGCCAGTTGTGAGATAAATAAGCCATATTTGAAGTTGAGATTAGTTTTGTCATATTGATGCAGTGAAACCTTCTGGGAAACGTAAACAATTCTACCTGGGGCGGATTATTTTCTTGGACTATTATTTCTCTTGATTTCGAGTATAATTGTGTCTTATTTAGGAGGAGATTGATATTGTTTTATATTTATTAAATAGATTTGTTCTGTTTGCCCATACGAGTCCCTTCAGCCTTTCTGTTTTATTATAATGAACGTATTTATTATTTGTCTGTGCGGGCCTAAAGGCAGTTGCTGTAAATAACTAGTGAGGCAAAGTTGACTAGTTGTTTAGCGATTAGTTTGTTTTGAAATCAGTTAATTATTTCATTCATTGCTGATTTTAATCTTATCTTACCTTATACTTGCTGAGAAATTTAATATTTAACTATTTTTTTCGGTTTTTATTTTATTTTGTTATCGTGCCTATGTCCTATTTTCACTAATTGTAATACACAAAAGATACGTTACGCAAAGACTAGACTGGCGAAAACTTGACTCGACTTGCGGCATTTATCACAAACGTATCTTATTTTGCGTCTTTAAATGTACATTGCAAATTCACCGAGAAGAGATCCACTTATGTATAGTTAATTAAATATCACAGTAACTTTCATTTGCTATTTTTTAGGAATAACTAAAATAAACTATTCAGCTACGTTAATTAGGTTTTAGCAATTTGCAAAAATAAGTTTTTTTATTTGATCAGAAATACCCTTTTTTGCAAATTTAATGCCACTCAACAGTGCCAAGTTTGTGTCGGATGACTAACTGAGCTATCTGCTTCTCTTATGTAGTTCAGTGGACTTAGAATGTTTTCAAAGATTTCACTGAGTAAACAGACAAAACTGAAAGATTTCCTATTCCGTAACGTGATATTCATATCTCTTACCCGAACTGAAATGGATTGCGGCGAATTATCACGTTCGGCGGCTAATTAATCTGTATCTTTTAATGTTAACGCTAAAATAATTTAATCTAAAATTAAATTAAATGCAAATATATCGTAGGCAACTTCAAAATTTGTTTTGATTTCCAATGGCAAGGCAAATACAAAACTCTAAAAATACCCCCCCCCCGAAAAAAAAACAATAAATGTGACCAAAGTTACTGCCTTAAAAGTTATCTAACACGGCAGTATTCATTTATTTACCGTTTACCGTTTATTCATTTATTGGTATATTTCCTAACGAACCTTTGTAATATTTACACATAGCAGCAAGCTAAGTTTACTCTACTTGGGCAGTGGAATTGTTATTTAGCATCACATCATTAAAAATCACTATCAACATAATCGTTAGAAGGAGATTCTAGAAGATAATTCCTCTTTTTTATGTCAACAGGTGAGAGTAGCATTTATATATGAGGGATTGTTCCAGGTATTATAAAACTTGGAAGAAAGGCAATTTTTATAATTTTTCTTAATACGGGAATCAAAGACGAGGCGATCTTATATTTGGATAAATACCATAATAATTAAAATTTGTTTAATCACAACTTTCGCTTATCATTTTAGACTAATGACAGTCCAGCAGATGTTACTTGGAAGAATACATAATGTAGCGGTACTGCAATCTGCTAAAACCAGAAGTTGATCATATTTCCAGTTCTCAGTTTAAATGAATTTTGTTACGATTTTAGAAGATTCTCGCAACACTGGTATTGCATTTTCAAGAACAAATGCAAAAGGAAACCGCCTAAAATAAGAGGCGAAGAATTAATCATGTTTGTCACTAGCTCTCTAATTTGCAACTAATGTAGCTAAGGAAAATAATATAGCTGAGTTTATACTTAAGGATTATTAGGAAGATCCGTGCTTTCAATATAAAAGCTGAGTGATTAAATTTTGGGGTTCATTAGATTACGGCAATCTGCCTAAGAAAAGACATGTCTTTGTGGAGGTCTTTATAAGGGACGCGTTACACACGGGGAAAGCCACGACAACGCCCACGCAACCAGCCCATTCTCGGGATTCGAACCTCGCACTGAACTACCAGCTTTCAGCGACTTTACCTCTCGGCCGCTGCTGGGCCTCTGAGGGATTAGAAAATAATACTTAAAATCATTTCACAATATGAAAGCTTTTAAGTAAAATAATTTAACTATTTTATTTGACTGTTTTTAATTTTAATAGTTATTAAATTTCTATTATCCACCACTTAGTTTTTGAACTATTGTAGACACTGCAAAACTGCAGATGACAAATAAAATCTCATTCATTAATACCGAGTCTATAAGACAGATAGATTTTAGTATGAAAAAATGTGTTCACTGCTTTATTACTGAAATACTGAAAAAAACTGTCAATTTCGAGATGACAAATCTAAGAAAGCCGTAAGTTTTAAAGTTCTGACAAGGTCGTGATGTAATATTTCACATACAAAATACTATAAACCCTGTAAATGTTTACTTCTTTTCTTTTTTGGACGCACATAAAATTATATTAGTGTACATGAAACTTAGAGATTTTGCCGTCAAAACGTATTTAATGTATCAGATTTATAGTCTAAAGTAACATATGTAAAAAAATAACGCACAGAAGTGTAGATTAGCTTACGCTTAGTATGACCATGCTGTTATACTGCTAAGAAATAAAATACTATTTTATAACAAGAAAGGTAAATTTTAGGTATTGTTGAAAAACGATAACTTAAGACTTTTATTTGTTGCGGACAAAACGAAGTGAATGAAACCAAAAATAGTCTTCTATGATTTAAAACATATTTTATATACTTACATAAATTATATGTAATATGTAAAGTTACTTTAATATTTAATCCTCGATAATGTGTCGACCATTTCAGACACATTCTGTATACATTTATATATCTCTATGAACGTAATATTGACTGATGAATGTCTAGAATAATAAAGGTTAAATCACTTTCAAAAGAGTCTGGCTTTTCATATAATATCGAAATAAAATAATTTGCAAATAATTATTAATTCAATCTCCTAGTTTTTACCTGAATTGTTAAATCCAGTTTTCAAATCATAGGAAACATTAAAATTTTATTTCTATGTAAATAGTTTTGCAATGAAACTTTAGTTTTGTGAGAAGACGTAAAATTTCCTTAAGAAGATTTAAAGTTTCATGGTTTAGTTATTTTAATTCTGTTAAGCATTTTTATTGCCAATTAAAATCTATTATTCTGAACACATAATTGCCATACAGTATTTGCAAAAAGTACGTGAAATCTATATTCAACTGCAATTGCATTTTCTTTGATTTTTGACAATTCAGTATGCTACAAATCTTAATTGTCTCTAAGATCTCTGTATAGGGCTCTAAAGATCTCTGTATAGTGGGCATTCCACTATTTGAAAGAATAATACTCCGTATAAATTTCGTAGCTAGTATTTTGAACTTTTCTGCATTAAAATACTTCAAAAAATTAAGAAAATAGGTTTTAGACGTTTCATATTAAGTGATGTTTCTTTATTTGAATTGCATGTGTTTCGGTATTTTTCCTAATGAAGCATATTACTAACTAGGAACTTTATATTAAAGAATATTTCCTACCTGCAGATGTTTCATTAAAAGATATGTTTACATGTGTTACGCAGAGGCTTATGAAAACTCAAAAAATAATTTATTGAAAGTATTTTTTCATCAGGAAATAAACACCAAATAAAATAAAATTGAAAATCGTTTTTATGTATTCCGTCACTAGTGAGCCAAGCACAGATAAAACTGAAAGTTGCCTTTCAGCTTTAATTTCAGTAAACTAAATAACTTTAAATTCAAAATTCACTTTTATTTATAACAGTGAGAAGACTGTGAGGGTCCACATAAAATTTTAAAAAGCGTAGTTAAATTAATTCTTACATTTTATTTTGAAAGGAATCTGTTTATGTAAATTTAATACATTTCGAAAATGAATTTCATTACATTTTTTACCATTTTCTCTTTTTGGATCATTTCTGGTTCATGATTTGCAAAAGATCTCTTCGTGTGTAACGTTCATTATCGTATTACTTTTATGAAACTTAGGACATTAATTTTAAAAAATGCAGTGCTGATGATAGTTTGATTTCATGCAAAGTAAACATGAAAACAAGACATTTCTTGGAATATTTCAAGATGGCCAAACGCCTAAACTCCTGTTATAAACGTTTAGCTGCTATTATGTAAATAAATCGTTTATTCTAAATTTAAAATAAATCTCCAATATAAAGAACGCATGTGTATAAAACTTTAATGACTGTGAAAAATTTGTGCTGAAATTAACATTTGGAAGGGAGGGGCTAAATATGAAAATATTTTTGTTCAATGAGTTCAATACTGTTGCAATTTACATTAATCCTTTTCCAACTGGTACATGTATGTAAGCTATAAAACTTATTAACCTAAGATAAAATACACTTTGCATCAATATATAAGATAATTTATGAAGAAAACCTTAGCATAGTAAACAACGAATGTCTTTGATTTTTTTTTCTTTCCGGTGCGGAAATATTTTTATGATTTAACAATGTATATTTGCGGAATGCAAATTATTAGATTAGTTTGACATGCACTGCTATTAATTTTATGCAGAGGTAATTTATCTTTACATATTCTTACCTTTCTCTTTCTGCCAATGGATACTGGTGCTACATAAAATCTGTATTCGTTTGGGTACTGATTTCTTGGAAAATTTTAGATTTACATAACGGATCTGTATTTGTTCTATAGCAATAAATTTTCTGCAGAAATTTTATACATAAGTATATTTAGTTGTTATATAACATTTCCATTTGTTCGCCAGTTTTTTAGCCGCCATTATAAAACTTCAGTTAAGATTTTCTTACCTTACATTGGAAAAAAATTTGAAGACTCGTTCAACAAAATGAAGACTCGCATATTTCGGAATGCAAGCGCACATTTTTTATTTTTAAACCTACTTCTGCATTCTGTTTTATTTACGTATTTATTGAATGTTGTAAATTTATAGAATATTGTAACTTTGTAAAATCCACCATCGCGTTGTTACATAACGACTTATTGGAAAAGCCGATATTAGTTTCTTTGATCACTTCTGTTGCAATTTTTATTCAAAAAGAGAAAAAAAATTCAAAAATATCCAAACTTTAAATCGCCATCTATTGATTTCGTTTTAAATCTCAGCAACAACCACTTTCCTCTAGTAAAGATTGCTGTTTTACTCTTCACTTATTATTTATGTAATTAACGTATCTCTTCAAGTACATTTCTCTCTTAGTGACATTTATTTTTATCTTTTCCCCTTTATTATTATTTTCTCAGATTTGCATCAGCACTCTCAGATCGTGCGCTCTCAGCTGCACCGAAAAGATTCAAGAGTCGAAAATAACGCTGTATATTTTTGCCGAACAAGCGGAAACAGCGCCGAATCAGCATACTTAGCAACTGAACTACTCTGGTCTGAGTGGAATTGAGGAGAGCAAAAAAACACATTTCTATACTCCCACTTAACGAACGACTAATTACCATTTCCGTGTCCATTAACGTGGCTGTTTCACAAAGGTATCTTCGTCGAGCTGCATAAAATTCAGGAAAATCTCACATGACCTGTTTAAACAAGGAAATTGGTGATGGGGGTGTAATTATCTGCAGGTTGTATATGAGAGACTGCCAGCAAGAGCTTTTGGAAGTATTTAGTTTCGGCTATCAGGTCAATTAAACTACATGCACGAAAGGAAGTGGCCGGTGCCTTTTCTGTTGAAATGATATGCTTTTCCGCCATTTGAAGAAGTACTTTGATATTTCATTCTTATAAAACACAGCTCTCAGCCTAAGAAAAAGGAAACTTACATTTTTATTTGGATGTCCGTGTTTAGATGCGAATTGTCCGATATGTGTTAAAATGAAAATGAATATTTCTTCAAATATCACAAAGGCATAAATAAAATGTGTGTAATAAATGTGTCACCCTAAATAAGGTTGCTATTAAAGATTAGAGAATTAAAATGTTAAAAATGAGCATGATGTTACAGCTATGTCCATAAGGTGTTTAGTCATACTGAAACGCGGCATGATCATTAAGCAATCGAGTTAAAATAATTAAAATAACAAAAACACCGTTAATAAGCATAATTATTATCTACGTACTTCTGAATATTTATAAATACAAACATATAGAATATGTAAGAGAAGAAATATGTAAGACTGTTGTTATAAAATAAAGTGAACACATTCAAAATATTTTTACATTTCTTGATATATTTACGTATTAAAGAATTAAAGCTGTTGCTGGTCACTACCAATGAATTTCAATATGTGTAATTTCGGTTAATGAACGTTTCCTGAGTTTTTAGCTTCACGATCAACGGAATACATATGCTGTAATGAAAGAGGATGGAGGCAAAATTCTGAGGTAACGCAAAATTATATTCTATAATATTTGTTTTTATTCGGAAAAAATAAAGTAATTTCGAGAGCTTTGAAGAATGCAGTTCCTTTACCCTTGGTCCTTGTCTGTAAAATATGTTTCACAGCAAACTGGGTGTCGTAACCAAAAAGCTTGTTAAATTTTATCTAAAGAAGGAACCAACGGCAAATGGTATATGGTAACAAATCTTTCGAACATTTTCTGCATTATTCTGCATTAGTTCCCGCGTTATTGCTTAATAGTTTACGTAATGATGCCCTGTGGAAAACAGGACATAAGTGATAGCACGTTTAGTGTTGATTGATACTATTTCCAACATCTGAGAAAGCGTCATATTTTGTATCCAACTGGCGTAATTTCTGTTATAATAATTAGAGTGTAATGTATTATATCGCGAGTATAAATCATAGTGAAAGTGAAAAGATTTGAAAATGTAATCCTTGAGCTCTCAAATCCACTGCTATTAGGAATATTAAAAAAAGAAAAAAAGCCGAAAGACTTGAAAATATGGAAAACTGAAAAACGAGCAAGATATTACAAGACATCTAAGCGATAAATCTAAAACTCTACAAAACTTGATCATACAAAATTAAGATAAATGGATAAAATTAGCGGAGGAAGGCAGGGAATAGAATAAACAAATGCAAAAATAGGTGGAAAATTCAAAATCTTAAATAGTAAATTCTAAAATAATTGCATTTGTAAAATCGAGCATTTATTCATTTGTTGCTGCGAGAGACAGTGCGATAAGCTCTTTTTAAAAAAATGATAAGACTTGAGCTTCAACCTATTAAATTACTAAAGAAAAACCTAAACTTGCAGTAAATTATTTTAATTTATCATATGTATTCTGTTTAAACAAACATATTTTATATGACTGCATTTTATGAACACACTGTTTTTTTAGTTTGTTTGTTTGTGACTTATCCCATCCGATCGACAATAATCAGAACTCAGAGCAAACCCACGAAATACGAAATTCCTAGTGGTAAGGGGTTAAGATTACGCTATCTTTGGCAAGAGCCCTGAGCACCCTATAAGTGATAGCACGGCTTTTCTGAGTTCTGCCTCCAGTTTTGAAAGAGAGTATCCCGGGCGTCGGCGGAAGCGTCCGAGTCTCTCCCATCCCTCTTTCCTCGTTTTTAATCTCTCGAAAAGACTTTTCGGCTCGTGACATATTTAAAATGCCCCATGCTGCACTATACATTTACAAGCATTGGTGCCTACCCCGGGACCCGAGCCCGGGTATTACGGTACGGCAGTCAGCGTCACTAACCACTATCTCGGTTGGGCAGCTAGTTGCGCTCTTCTTATTCAAATCAAGAGTAACAATTAAAAGTGGAGTGTTACACAGCCGGAGAGTTTGGACTGAATTACGATTAAATGATGAAGTTTTATGTTTTGGAGTGAGCTTAAGATTTGCATTTTAACACATTTAACTTATTTATTTTAAATTGAACATAATTATAATAATTGGAAAAAATGTATTATTATCTGTCAGTTTTAATTAAGTATGTTGGCAGTTAATAAATGTTTTCTTCTTCCTCTTCCAGATTATTTTTTCCAGATTTTTTTAATAATTAAATTTTGAGAATATTTAATTTTATTATCGGCTATTAAATTAGTATTATTTTATCCGTTAAGGCTAAATTCTATCAGAATTTATAATATTTGTTTAAATCCTTTGATTAACTGTTTTTATTCTTTTTTAATCTTACTTTAAGTCGATCATGCTACTGGTAATTCAGAGAAGTTAAAAAATATATAGTAGTAAATAATCAACCTACTGTAATATCAGATGAAATATTACTAGAAATCTTCTTTTGAAAATAGCGATTGCTTTCTTCTACTAAACTTACAAAGTTCTGAAATTAGTAATGTATAATACCACATATTTAAAACGCAGGTTTTGATCTTAGCAACATCTAGTGTATCATGTTTTCACCTCACGTTACGTTACACTGTCGGTGCATTTACACTTTATGTGGCTTATGAAATTCTCATTCTCTGAGGTCTCGATTTTTCTCTCGGTATAAGATATTAATTTTAAATTAAAACTGCATTGATTAACAAACTGAGTATTTTAAAGCAATGAACATTTTCCTGGGTAATTTATATCCGAAATGTAATTTAATAATATTTTAGTTGTGTAATTTATAAAGCTTTGAACTGTTATACACATTAAATTACACACCAGAAACTGAATATTTAAACGAACCAGATGTTTCTTAACTATTTATATCCTAATGTGTCAAAAAATTTTTAATATTTTAAATTGTGATATACCTAATTAATAACAGAGGCTGTTTATACATTTTTGAACAATTTCGATAAAGATTTATAAAGGGGCAAATCTTTTAGAATACGAATTTCTGGTTTTAGATTCTAATCTGAAATGAGGAATATCGTCTGCTACTTTTAAATTTATTCTTCTTTTAACATGTTGCACGTAAACAAGCTGTGCACTGAAAAATATGTTTTTGAGCTTTCCAAAAGGAATCGAAAGCATAGTGAAATGAATGGTATTAAAATTTCTAATTTCAAAATAAGCAACATTATTAATTGGAAAGTGAAAATTTTAATCGTTATTTCTACATGGAATCATGGTCCAAATTCGCCAATCGTTACTCCTATCTGGAATGAAGTCTCCTAACAAATACCCGAAATGTTTCTAAAAATAATTAATTGGTATCAAGAGAAACTCCGCCGATTCAGAAATAAATTGCAAAGTTTTAATACATTTGTAGCAACAATAACTAAAACAGTAAACCAAAACAACAACTTAAAAATGCTACAAACATAATTTTCACCAGCCGAGGCATGTGGTTCAACGCAGAACAATTTGTAGAACCCTGTATGAAAACGATTTAGCAGGAGATAAATGGAAGTACGCTGTGACCCTTGATGAAGCATGCCTTTACATAGATGACTGCAATAAAAACGGTTCATTTATTATTGAAAATGAAGAGAAAAAATGTGTATATCTGTTTACGTCAATGCAAAGGAAGTTTCAGTAAAAGGTTTATGATTATTGCAGAATTCTCTTACAACAGGAAATTAAAAATAAGAAGAATGGGGAAAATTATTAAATGCAACTCAACGTATTATCAGAAGTTTTGCGTTCAATATTTACAAAAGAAATTTTGTTTTTTATTCCAATAACTTTCAGAGAGTGGAAATTTATCAAGACAAAGCAACAGATCATACTTCGAAAGGTATGACTGCATTCCTTGAACATGTGATGACTGATACAGGTATTGTGTACATACATTTTCAACGTATTCTTGAGAAGTCTACTGATGTTTCATCTATGGACTATTGTTCTTTTGGTTTCTTGAAAAGAGCTTTTTCTAATCTCAAAACCACCACAATAGATGGATTCTGGAAAGCAGTGGGAGAGGAATGGAAATCAGTGCTCTGGAAACTTCAAGAAGAACTCTTCTATCATGGAAATCACGACGCAAACGTATACTCCAGAAAAACAGTTATCAGATAGAGTATTTAAATAGTCTGTACATTTTAAGCATTAATTAAACGTTCTCGAAATCGCTCTGAAATGTACAAACAGCCTGTGTATTTCTATGTAATAAATTTACAGACATTTAATACATTATCATATATGTAGCAAAATCTAGTTCTTACTCTATATATTATTAACTTTAGAATGATCGTTTGCGTGTTCATCTGAAATGTTTTTGTTACTTTTATACTTCTTCTTATTAATTGGTGATGATATTAAAAGTTTTCAAAGAGTTTTATAAAATCCAAGGCAAAAGAGAATGGAAGAAGGCTTTTTAAAATCTTCTCAGAGTATAGCTTTATTTAGTGATTTTTAATCTGTAATTTAAATTTTAAATTAGTATACATTTTAGAATAATATTTTTTACAAACTGCTTTCCCCTTTGTCAGATGTTAACGTAAAATTCCGAATTTTAAGTGCCTGCAAAATGCTGCGCTTTATGAACTTTCGAAAACACAGAATAGCTCTCAAATGCATTTATATGCTTTCGATCGTCTAACAGACGGTTGTTTGAAAGTTTTTATTTAGACATCGAACTTTAATCGTAGAATTCTCTTCTTGAGCGTCATTTAACTTTCAAATAGTCGGGCATGCCACTTAGATTTCAAGAAATAAAAATTCTTTTAGGGAGTTTTATGGCTAAGTACGTTCACGACCACATAAATATTTCTCAAGAGTAGTTAAACTCGACTTGACTGCGTTGCCATGCAGCGCTTCAAGGTTTCAGAAACTTTCGAACATAAAAATGCATAAAATCCATTTGCTCATCTCAAAATATAAAAAGCATGCAAGATGGGAAGTTTAAAAAATAATATTTTTATCTCAAATACTCTGTAATTTAAGTTCAACTTTCTAACACAAGACAAAATTTTAAATGTAAATATGTGTATTTAACTATTACTGACAGCTTGATTTGTATTAACTAAAAGAATATCAAAGCATAAATGATAATATGTGTATTTCCTGTTCTGTGTGAGTATATAATTTATTAATATATGAAGAAGCATTGCTCATTTGACGACGCGTAATTTTAGTTCCTTAAAAATAATATTATTCATTGTACATTTTCTATTTATTTGTTTGAACCATCATTTGAAGTAACATTTTATTGATTCTATTTTGTTTTTTGTATTTTATTGCTGTGTTTATTCTGAAATTTAGTTCACCAGTTTTAGTACTATTCTAAGGAAGAAGGTACTTTTATGTGATTTGTAATTGTAGCATTTCTTCGCAAAGAAGATTGTTAGTACATGCCATTTGCTAAAACTTGTCCTGCAGACGTGTCGGCGATCTTGGTCTCGTCGCAGTTAACATGCACGATCATGCATGGTTTAAGAAGACAATTTTCTATGTTATATTCTAAAAATAAACCTGGAGTTGTTGCTAACTGTTTAGCAAATTTTGTTTTGTAAATCTGAAATTCTGTAATTTAGTTCTGAATTACACGAAACTATGCTAATCTTGCAAATACAGTTTGCTTTAAAATGATGAAATTAATCTCTTCATTACCTTATCTGAGGTTTATATTTTTTATGTTAATTTGAAGGAATGGATTTTTGAGTTAAAGAAATAATTGCAAAGAATAGGCTTATAGAACTTTTGGAAACATCTGTTTAGGTGGCAAATGATATTCAGAAAAAAGACGGTGTGAAATGCAGACATTTGGAACAAAATATTCTAATCTTATCTATAGTATTAAAATTTTTGCTTGTCTGTCTGTTTGTTTGTTTGATTGTAGCATCATCTCCTCCGGAATGGCGCAGAGTTGAGCTTCGAGAAAATTCGGGGGAAGTCATTTCGACCATTCTTATCTTCGTACGACTTTTAATCAGCCAAGTTATTAATTAAAAACTCTGAAAACGTCAATTTCGGCACTTATTTTTCCGAGTGGCAACAGCCGCTCTTGCGGGAGGTCAAAATGGAGGCTAAAATACTAACCTACGTATTAAAAATGCTTTATTTTGGAAAATGCTGAAACTGCTCGCTTTGAAATCATAGAGTTTGTTAATAAAAATTTTTAAGTTTTACGAAATATGAAATAAAATTACCATTTCCAGATATTAAACATATTGTTATAATATACGGTCATATTCGTGTGAAGAAAGCACGCGACTGCACATGACGTCATTGTATGTCGAAAATGTTTCGTTAATGTCAGCATTTTAAATAAGTAACTACTGTTGGCAACGGTTTTGCTTCAGGTTAGGATAACTGACTCGATATGTTATTTCCACGTTAATTCTTTTATTTATATTAGAAAACAGTTGTTAAATTACGTTAAATTTAAATCATCACGTCCTATGTATTAAACTGAAGTGTGAAAAATTTTTGTTCCCTGGTTTGGCGACAAAAAGTATTGACGAATTGTAGTTATAATTTCCGGTTAAGTTGTGTAATGTTGAAATAAAAATAATCTTTTATCGTCAAAATAGATCATGATTTTACCTAAAAGAAAACAGCTATCATAAAGTTGTGAACAGGAGTCGTTTGCTTTTTAATGTTCATGAAAGCCAAAATTGCTAGAATGTGAAAAATATTACTTGGAATTAAAACTTCTGTTCTAACGTTTTACTTGGAAATGATTTACCTAGAAATCCTTTTAAATTACCTTTTTAAAGCCCTTTATTTAATTTCAAGACAAAAGAGAAATGAAATGAATTCATTTAATAAGATCATAACGTTTAGTTATTATTGAGAAACAAATAGTTATTACTTCAAATGCCTATTAAATCAAAGGATATTTATTTAAGACAACTCTTTATTTCAAAAATTAGAGGATGATATTCGGCATATAAAATGTTAATATTTGCTGTATTATATGTTACGATGAATTCCGTTTCTGACATATGTTAGATAATGGAACAAAGCAGATTCGTATTGTTTCAGCTAAATCGAAATTGGCAATAGTCAAAGTGCCCTATGATTAATATAAATTAAAATTAAGTACTTATTTGCGTACCTTTCCTTAGTAGTTTGAAGGATTGTAATGCCAATAGCAATTACAATGCCTATAAAATTGCTACAATTGCCTATAGTTCAAAAGAGACTAAGCGCGTACAATTTTTCTTTAATCGTATTTCATACGAGTTAAATATTGTGAATATAATGAAATTAGATAATCAAACGTTTGTTGTTGCCGTCGTAAAAAGCGCGCCAAAAGATCTAATCTTAGATCCCACTCAAAAGTTCCGTATTAAAAAAGAGGCGAAAGTAGTTAGGAATTAAGCACGAGCTGCTTTCAGAAACGCACATAATCACAGAGAGAACAACATACGCTTTGATTGGTTAACGAAGACCGAATTTGTAGCTGGCTTGATCTAAATTTCAAAACATTAAATACCTCTTAATGTTGATATGGATTAATTCCCCAATTCCCCTTCTCCCAATTAAAATATTCATACAGATGTGTAATTGTTCATAATTAGAACAGAAAGTTTTATCGCTGGAGCAGCCGACAGATTTTGCGAAGTGAATGCTGAAAATTCGAGAAATTTTAGGAGACTGGAATCGGCTTTACATTGACGATTCGGAGCAAATTTCCGAAGACTTATGTTGATATTTCAGGAGCTACGTGTGCCAGAATATGTTATACATTTTGAATAAAAAACTGCATTTATAAACCAATCAGCATCTAGAAACGTATCCGAAACCCTTATTTTAGATTACGACTTGCATTTAATTGGATACTTTTTTATAAATTTTACTGTACTCGTGCAGATTTTGTTTATTAAGTATCACGGTTTTAGAAAAGGACGATGTTCAGCATTGGTCGAACTTGAAAGACAGTGAGGGGGGAAATTTTATGTTACCTTGAAAAACATTTTTTTCCCGAATTGCAGAAATCTAGTAGAATTTACGAGAATTAAATTTGGATTTCTAAATAGCATAATTCTGTGGGAATTCTGTGTAAAGTGTACAAAGATTATTTAAATATGCAAGTAATCCAACAATTATAACGGAAATTGAGAAATTAGACAAATACGTTATTCATGGATTTATTTGAGACACGCGAAAAATTCTGATATGCATGCAATTATATAAAATCCTATATTTTACCTTTTCGCAAATAAACCGGTAAAATTTTAGTTTGATCCAGTAGTAAAATATTCACTATAATTAATTAAAAATAAATACGGAAACATTCACGAACAAAGATATTGACTTCGCTATATTTCTCATTGCATTATTTACATAAATTAAGATAAATAACAAAATAGTTAAGGACCAGCTACTCAACCTAGGTTTTTTTGTTTTTGTGAATAATGGGTTAATTTTGAGAAAACCTGTATTCTTACGTTTAAAGTTCTTCTTTTGAAAGTAGTGTTTTTCAATCGCTCAGCTATGAAATCTGAATGCAGATGTATTTGAATATTAACCTGTTTAAAATTAAACATATAATGCTATATTCAAATCAAACATGCTAATAATCATGGTCATCAAATTAAACATGTTACTAACGATGCTTTCTTCTTTAATCTAAAATTCTTATTTAATTCTCGCACAATTCCATGGGGCAATTTATTCAGATGTTTCACACACTTTTTAAAACCAAATGCAATCTGGAAATTTTCCATAATTCAATCGACTTCAACGAATATGCGTCCAGAAAAGTAAGAACATTCCCTTACGCTTCGAGGAATGGAAGACTGTTTGTTTGAATTTCATCTTCTTAAAAAGTTTCTACCGGTTTAAAATAATGAATATAAACATGCTTGCTTCGATTACCACACGCAAATTCTAGAAATGTTTGGGAAATGTAAATTGGGTTTTGTAAAATCACCCACAAGCCTATTAAATAAACTATTGTTTCTATGGTAAAGTTTCTAATTATGCTGAAAGGGAAGGATCAATTCTTGATATTTTCTCTCTGTCTGCAATGCATTTGAGGATCTCATTTAAGCATCCAAGTGCGTAAATTTAAATTTATTACCGAGAGCTATAAATGCGTGAATTTAATTTATTTAATACGATGAAACCGTCATTATATGCATTATATGCATACTCAATTGCATTTTTTATTATGATTATCTAGAAGGCAAAGTAGCTATAACGAAATAACCTAATTAAAATATTATGTTTTATGAAAGACCAGGAATTTCCTTTCGAGCCTTATATGTACTATAAATTATTTAAATTTGAATATAAACTATTTAAATCTACCAAATAGCATGCATGAGCTATTTTACAGCCACTGCGGGGGGGTCAACTGTTACCCTCTTTTAAAAATGATATACTCGGATATACTTCAATGTTGAAATTTGGGTTACGGAATTTATATTTAGTATACGGAATTTATATTTCAGTGATGAGAATTTCGAAAGTGATAATTATGTGAATGATCCGCAAATCGTGTTCTGGTTGGCCATTCGCTATGACTGCCGATATCGAGATGTATACGGAAGTTGTGCGATGTATTACATACTGCCTGCGCGATGTTATTTATTTTGCGATAACGTCAATACATTTGTTTAATTCATCATTATTTATGATTTTTACATTTAAAAATTCGTTTGGTGTTTAAAATATAATATGTAACCTATTTAAATCTGAATATATTTCAATTTGTCAAAAATACGTGAGTTAACTGTTAACTGCATTTAAAAAGGACGTAGTAAGTGAGTTTTGAATTTGATTTATATGGAAACTGTGCGATGTTGTTTATTTTGTGGTGTAACTTCACATTTTTTTTCATCATTATTGATCATGATTACTTCCGATTTCGTTTACTTGTTTAAAGCAAAGCACATGAGGACTATCTGCTTAAGAGGAAGGTTGCCTTCGTGGAGGACTTCCTAGGGGGAATTGGCTCTTATCCACTTAACACATGCAAAAAAACTATTTAAAGCCCATGTGATCAGTCTGTTCATTGGGATTTGAATCCAGGTCTAACTACCAGTGTTCACTGACTTTCTGCTCGGGACTCAAGTCAAAACCTAGACAGTTGCCTACAATACGCTGATAGATGTTACAAAATGTGAGTTATGTGTGGTGTTAATATTTGTAAATATTTACTTAGGTTCTTAGTTTTGCAATATTAAATCTAGAAATCTGAAATTTTCGCAGTGCGGTTCAACGCACATACTGCCGCAGTAAAAAATGCCTATAACAGAAAAAAAAAATTAGCTAGATATTACGGCAGCCATTGTTTGGAAATTTCTATTGCAACGCGGGTATTCATGTAGTATGCAATCTACTGCTTTATTTAGTTAGTTACCTCATGGATGGTATCAGTGAAACGCCATTTTTAAGTGGAAACAAATGTCATCAGTCAGTTTAATAACCCGTTAACTGTTTAATTCCATTAAATTTAAAAATTCAAATTATTTATAAAGGGTAAGTTTTTTTCGAAAATTCCGCCAAACCATCGATATTTATGATAACTTGGCGTCTCATCGTACTAAATGAAAACAATTAAAAGTACAATTTAAAACAGAGGAAGTATTATTAAAAATATTTACAATTATGTAAATTAAAAATACAAAAATGATGCATTAAACATTAGACATGATATACAAGCTATTACTGTTGTTCTTTCCATAACGATCTGTTTTCGGTTAAAAAACATCAGCGAATTGAACAAATTCGACACTGCTTGCATTAAATATTACATAAATAGGACACTTATGAAAATAATAAAAAATCACTATTGACAACTGTTAACAATAGAAACAAACTCTATTGGCATACTCATCAAGTCGCTAAACTGCGATTTTTTACATGTATATAAAAGTAATAAAAAAAAGAAAAGAAAAATAATTGTCACGTTTTTTTACGTCAGTATTTGTCATCGTCGCTCTTATTTAACTGCACACTCATCTAGATGGTGCACCTTGGTTATAAAATTCCAAATACATTTGCATGGTCATTTACTACATATCTGTTATATTTATGCACTATTGTTTTCTCCCGATGTACACAGCCATCTCTTAAAAAAGTCAGAGAATTGCACAAACTTCGACGTTGCGCACATTACACATAACATTTATTACATGATGCATAATTTGTATACATTTATTAGATCATATATAATTTGTATGATACACACTGTTTATTGCATAATTTGTATGAAACATACTGTTTATTACATTTTATGATACATGCTGTTTATTACATTGTATGATACTTATTGTTTTTCTAATCACTTGCAATGTAGAAATATCCCTTAATGCTGTAAATTCCGATTAGAATAAATAAGGTTGCCAAAATAAAATCAGTAAAAAATAACAAAAATAAATCGAGTTATTTGGAATAAAATCATTACATTTTTTGAAAATCGCCAAATTTAGTGTGGCCCTTATTTGTCACATTAGCTAATTTAAATTTCAATATTTTCATAATTCATTAAGAAGAGCTTCATTAAATAAAAATAATCAATAGCAAACGTGCAATAAATTGACGTCAAAAAGAACGATAAATAAAAGGGAAGAAAAAAATTTGAAAGGGTTTATATTTTATTGATCGTCCAGAAGGACTTGTTAAGGTTTTTTAAGCTCTCGCTGAGGTCACAGTCCACCAATCTGCTGTTGCACTTACTTCTGCTAACCCATTTATTATTAAGCATCATTTTCTTCGCACTTGCACCATATACAATTCTACAGAAAAATTGCAAAAAAATTTAAAAGGTAAATAGCGGCGTATGTTTAGAATTAAAGGTGTTGTGTGAAGTGTCGTCATACAATTTTCTATTTCTTCAGTCTTTTCTCGATTCATCATATCAGCGCTCTTAGTAAGATGGCTTGTAAAACCTTTTTCTTGTGTTTTTATTATTAACGTTCTGTATGTTGAATTTATTAAATATTATGTTCTTCTCATTTAACCACGTCAAGTTCAATTCAACAGCAAAATCACAAAATATTTAAAAACAGGATATCTTTAGAATTTCCGATAAACAATTTCGTACGCTGGGGATAAAAATATCTAAACACCTACAGTGTTGCTCGCTTTCAGATCGTTGAGTTTTTTCATGAAAAATAAATTCAAGTTTTATAAATTATATTGGGGAGTAGGGCTTTGTTATCCAAAATTTGATGGTTCTCGTTACCGTTGTTTGCGAGTTACATACATGCATAAGTACAGATTGTTCATTATTTTAATTTCTTTAAAAATAATACAGGTCGATAATATTTGATGGCAATAATTTGAAAAGCGATTCACCGTTTATAGTGGGTGACGCAAAATCACGTTTCGAGACTAATAACCCATTTGGGTTAATGCCCTTTTAGGCTAATAAAAGCGGTAGTTCGCAGTCACAGGTACCCGAAGGGGCCCAGACGTAGTGTCAGTTATTTATGTCAGTCATGTTTGACATAGGGCACCGCACCAATCATATTTGATACAATAATGTACGAGAAGAGTGACAAACGTAAGTGTATCTATGGTTAAAACTCAAGTATGTTGTCGACCGCAACGGAGCAATGGATCAGTAAAGTATCGGTCACATATGCACCGGCACGGCGATGTATGTATTAAATATTGCTGAATTAGATATTGGTTATCAATTAAAATCAAAAGGAACCTTGATTCATTTGAGTGACAAAAAAGTAACTTTTGGAATATTTCTTCATTTCTTAGTATTTTAATATTAGTAGTAGTATATTTATGCTTTAGAAGAAGGTTATTTCTCAAAGTAGTGAGATATTTAACTGACGGGCCACCAGTAGCGAACTAAAGTTGTAGTTTCAATTCCGTATGTAGTCGTCGCAACGGAATAAATGACTGGCTTTTTAAATCGATTTAAAAATCTATGCTGTAAATTTTATCTAGTTTCTGTTAGCTAGTGCTTCATGATCGTATCTTTTTTAAGGCTGAGTGCTCAGAAGCTATTTCTTTAAATACAAAAGCTGATTGTAAAATGTTTAAAACGTCATCTGCTTCTTTTTCCTAATGTTAGATATAGCATCCCATTCTGGGTTTTATGTAGATTCCCCGTAGATATAAGGAAGACTGCAACCGGACTACCATCAGTATTTAGCCACAGTGAGTGGAAGCATGTGTATAGTTTACCTTGGTGGATGAAGAAATTTCCAGAAAGTAAAGCAGATGTGTAATTAAATTTTGTGTTAAATTTGAGAAGACTGTATTGAAATGTCGTCAAATGTTACGGTATGCGCATAGTGAAATAATACTGAACGGTGAATTTATATTTCTGTGATGAGGATTTCGAAAGGGATAATTATGTGAATGATCCACAAATCGCGTTCTGGTAGGCCATTCGCTATGACTGCCGATATCGAGATAGTGATCGTTACAGAAACTTCCCGAAATTCTATTCGTATGAAACCATGCGGAAGATAAGACACGGTTTGCTCAATAAATAATGCTTTACGTTCCAGGCGAGTGTCCGGACTCGTGTTGCAGCTGCGACATTGGGAACAATATCTAAAATTATTGGAGCAGACTTAATAATAGTCGATGGAACAGTATGTTAGTATTTACGCATACCCTAACTTATCACTGAGTTATTACTGATTATTCTGAATTCCGAAAGGACAACTTCGTGGAAAGAAATTCTTTTCTCAGATGAGAAAGTAAAATGCGCCACGAGCGCGATTCTATAAGGATGTGCTAAAAGACTATCAACTATAGATTCTATAAGGATGTGATAAAAGACTATGATTTTTAGTTATGAATCGTTCAAAAAATCTGCAAGCAGTCCATATGTCAAAGAACAATTAATAAAAAGTTCAATGCAAAGGCCTCTGTTTTAAAAATAAAAGAATATAGTGACCGTTTAATCAGGATATTCCAAATAAAAGAATTAATTATGTTTTTAATAGCTTACGCACGTTACCTACGCATTTAACTTTCCAATGTTAATGTGCTGCAAAAAGAACACTAAACATTTCCAGTGATGAAAGCTAGATAATACATCTTGTATCAATCATTGATGCATTTATTGGGCTTCACTTTTATTGCATTTAATGCACATAAGGTCCATTTATACTATTAATTTTCCTACAATTTCTTCAATCCATTGTATTTGTACAGTAATATTCCAATAATGTGGAAATTTAGAATTAAAACTGACTGCGAAAAGAAACCTATCGAAAGGAATCATGGCTTTCTTTCATTTGCTATCATGATCATTTAATTTTAACATGAAAATAGTAGCATTTGAGAAGAATGGATTACAAGTGTGAAAATTAAGTAAATTATTATTTTTTTACCGTAAAGGCCCAAATTAATACTTTTATTATCATAAATGCACCCTATCTCTTCAGTTACCCAAATACCGCTAAACATCATCTCCGTAAACCTGCAGATTCAAGTGTAATAGCACAGGCAGACGACACATTTAAAAATATTCTTGCTCTGAAATGTATCGGAGAATGTGTAAACATAACCAGTCTTATTTCCAACATTCTGGATTAAATTACTTCCGCCAATAATCGCTTTCAGTTCCATCCTTGAGTTCTTTCCCACTCCCTGGAACTTTTTTCTCTTTGTAGATCTGTCCTTTTCATTTGTATTTAATCATTTACTGTGTAATAACCGTTAGGTTCCACTGCTATAATTGTGTTTTGTATTGTTTAATGTAACACAATTTAATGCAATTTATTATGTTCTCTGTTGATATGCTTTTTAATGATATATATATATATACAGGGTGGTCATAAAGAAACTTTGCCAACATCTGCACTTCTAGCTTCCGTTCGGGTTAACCGATCGATGGGACTGGAAATATAGTTACTCGGAGGTATGCACTCGAGATTCTGTGGGTGGCAACACAGGGGCGCTCGCGGTTACGGTTATAGTTACAGAAACTCGAAAATGTCGAATGACAATGCCAACATTTGCCTGTCGGAAAATGTTCAGCGCATGCGAAAACCCTAAACAGCGTTGGAATGGTACCGATATATCCAAAAACGGGCGTGTTATGCATACACAAAAAAGTGTTCTGAAAACAGGCCAACGAAACACGATCTAGGAGCACGCAGAAAATTTGCATATAAGAGAGGCAAAATGCCAATCACAGAACGCCGATCGCCAGATATTCAACGTAAGAAACCGATAAAATACCAGGCGAGTACGCGAAGTCGTCATTCGGGAACTCGCACATTGCGACGAAATTATTCTACCTGGGAAATTTCATCGTGAATTGATAAAACTGCATTATCAAAAATGGGATGAACGCTACTACCGGAATTGTGTAAGCGGAATGCACTCAATGGCATCGTTTGAATATAAGATGGTGCACGTCCACATATAGCGAGGTTTGTTAAATGGTCCTGGAACAGCATTTTGGTGATCGCATTATCTCACGCCATTATCCTTTTCCGTGGCCTCCGCGATCGCCCGATCTGACGCCTATGGATTTCTGGTTTTGAGGATATATCAAATCCAGAGTTTACCTGTACAATCCGCAAACTTTATCGGATATGAAGGATTCTATACAGCGTGAAATTGTAAACATCCCTCATGCCATGTTGCGTTAAGCGGTATTGTCCATCGTCTCCCGATGCAATGCATACTTGCCTGTGATGGCACCCATGTGAAAAATGTTTGATCTGAATAAATTTATTCTTTTACCTGATATGTGTTGTCATCAGTGATCAGTGTTTTGCCTCTATCATATGCAAATTTTCTGCGTGCGCGCAGATCGTGTTTCGTTGGCAGGTTTCAGAACTCTTTGTTGGATATGCATAACACGCCAGGTTTTCGACATATCGGTACCGTTCTAACGCTATTTAGGGTTTTCGCATGCGCTGAACATTTTCCGACAGGAAAAAGTTGGCATTGCCATTCGACATTTTCGAGTTTCTGCAACTATAACCGTAACCGTGAGCGCCCCTATGTTGCCATTCACGGAATCTCGAGAGCATACTACCAAATAACTATTTGCAATTTCATCTGGATCGTTTAACCGGAACGGACGCTAGAAGTGCGGATGTTGGCAAAGTTTCTTTATGACCACCCTATATATACATGTTATATTTTGCAAATCTCTGCACTCTTTTTGTATCATGTCATTCACTGAACATCATCTGAAAGTTTTTACCACTGCGATTTTGTATTACTTTTTTTATGTATGTTTCCCTGCTATGAAACTGAATTAAACTGTACGTACACATTTCTAAATTAATTTTCTGTGTATATTGTATTTCATAAACATCTCCATCGAATTCATCTATCTGTATCTTTGTAAATATAATGTCTTCGCAGTGGCATGCTTATGCGTGGCACATAGCGTGATTGTCGTATTTATTATGTAATCATTGCTCTGATTTCTTCACTGAGTTTCTCTGTTTTTTTAATTGCATCTTGTATAATTAACTAGCAATATGACGCAATGTCACTACTGTATGTTTATGTAGTATATATTGCTATATGTACACATTCATTCAATTTATCTTTTTATTTATTTTTTATTATACTTATTTTTACATTTATTATTTATTTATTTCTGTTATATTTACTCATCCGCTCATTCGATCGTTAACTGTTAGAAATTTATCACAATCTTGTTTTGTTGTTTACTCTACTTTTGTCAGTTGTCAGTACGTATTCGTCGACGACTCTTTTCTCAACATGTGCATTCCATGCATTGTATTACAGACAGTTAGAATAGTGGGCTTTTCGGCTAATATGCTAACGCCCAGTGCATTGGCTACTCTTCTGTTTGCGGAAAGAAGGAAAAGATTAGTTGGAAGGATACCACATTAATGCCCATCTTTCTGATAAAACCTCTAGAAAACCAAAAATTGCAGCTGAAACCAAGATTTCGGGTGTCATATTATTCATGTAATATACTTAAGATTGTGTACCCTGTCTTGTTCAAAGTTCACATTATATTTCCTTAAATTTCGATTCCAATCATGGGCTCTCAATTACAAAATATTTCAACATAAAAGAATAGAAAAGTAGAAAGTGCACTTTTAATTACTGGGATTCGGACAGCTTTCTTAACATTAAATCTTTCTTCTACACTTTGGAAGAGCAAAAGTTCAAATTAGCAAACTATTCGTTTTTCTTTAATACGTTAAATGTAAAATGTTCCACTTCTCGTGCAAAATTGGAAGAAGTATTGGAGGAAAAAATCTACTAACTCAGGTCACTTTTCAGTGTCTATACCTAAACGATTTTCATCAGATTTAAGAGCAAACTACAAAAAAAAATTGTTGCTGAATTTGGGGATTAAGAGTTGCGTGTTAAGTAAAACTTTGCTTGTTATTAATTTTTATATCAGTATGTACCCAGGCTCATGAAAAGGTTAATTACTAAATTCTCTGGTACTTTAGTAAACATAGGTACGGCAAGCTTTGATTTTAATTGTAATCATAATCAGTAAATCTATTCACTGGACATTCTGCTTTATAATCATCATAAAAAAACTGAATGCCGCATTTAGTGACCTTTTGTCGCCGGTGCTAAATTTGTTTTCATAAAATGTTTTACTTTATTTGACAAACTTAAAGAAATAACTTTGTTATTGAAATCATATGTCTAGACTCCGCACTTAAGGGAATAAAGTTGCAGCTGTTTCTTTCGAAAACTCTGCACACACCTAAATGCGTGGCGGTATGTGTATGCGTTATTTCTTTATTTAAAATGATAAATTAAATTATTGTTGTATAGAAATGATAAAATATATTTCGTGAATATATCATGCATGTATCATATTTCGAAACAGTAAGCAGCATAATTTTGGATTCTCGTAATCTAGATCATTTTTACATAACCAAATATCATTTTAGCCTTGCTTCAATTTAATAAAAACAATTTATAATTTTACATATTCTATGGTAGAAATGTCTAACAGCGTATGCAAATAATTTTCCAGCGTTCATATTTAATATTTCCATAAGTTTACACAAAGATAGTATGTCAATCTTTGGTACGTTTTAAAACTTCTAAAAAAGATATTAAATAATAAATAAAATCTTTCTATTAATTAATTACACCTAAGTTTTGGAATACAGAACAATTATAACCTTCGGCATGGTTCAAAATTGATTTGTATATGCAGTTATAAGCTTAATGTTCCGAGAACTGACTGATTTACTGGGAGAAAATGGCACCTACAAGATCCGTCTTCACGGATTCCGGAGAAATTTTAAACAAGGTGAAATTTACGCGATGCTGAGGAACAATGCTTTCAACCGCTCAACTGGAAACAACAGTACAAATGGAACTTGAAGCAAAATTCTTAACGCAGTCTTTTCTTATAGTAGTAGACGGCCTTCATCGTTATTATCTGTATAAGAATTTAGAAATTAGCTTTTATGGATATCTGCAGCAGAACGAGCGCACTCGATGAACACTGTGCTTTCTCCAAGTCGTAGATCATCCTATCGCGCTAAGTGTCATTTTTGGAACGCTCTCTTTATGATACGTCGTAGACAGGAACACATTATCCGGATCATTGCATAATTGTTGTTGTCAGAAGCCGAGATTCTCGTTACCGTACTCTAAGTAATAATTTCAGACAGCATTTCAGTTAACGTTTAGAAAACCGAAGCCTTCACTAACCCGTATGCTTAAAATACCGAAACGCCGGAAATGCCTTTCGAGTTCATACTATTTCCTCCCCTCCCCTTCCATTATTGAACACAGACCTGTGAGGTCAAGCACAACCTAAAGAAAAGAAACCATAAATAAATCCTTTTAGGACAAGCTGTCTGCAATAAACTGGTACAATGAATTTGAGGAAACTGCAAGTGCTACTGCATATCTTAATGGGAGGGAAGAAAACAACATCGCGATCTCTGCCATTTCGGACGGTGGTGGTTATTTGAATAAATGCCTGTCCCGGACGTTTTGGTCTTGAAAATGTTAATCATCAATCTAGGAGACATGAGTGCGGTATTTAGTTGCGAACAGCAGGTCGCGGACAGAAATATGTTACCCAGATCTTTCTACAATTGTTGCAAATGGAAACCGAAATCTAGATTTAAAGAAACCGAAAACTAAGGAGATACTTAGTACGTTATAGAGAGTCTGTTCTTAAATATCAGTGGATAAAAGGAGAGTAGTGTCGTTTAAATGGTATGACGGCGGTTAAATGCTCCGCTCTCGGAATTGGACGGTCTCATCAGTTGTATACTTAGACATGTTGGAAAACTTCGTATTTCCACAACTAGAAGAGCTTCAGCCACGTCGTTTTGCAACAAGATGGTGCACCACCTCATTCGGGTACCATCTTTCGTACTTTAAATGATTTGGGCGAGGAGGTTCAATTCCTTAGCCACCCAGATCACCTGATATAAAGCCGCTGAACTTTTTCCTTTGGGGATTTATAAAGGACAACGTTTACAAGAGGAGAGAATCGAACATTGATGACCTAAAAGCCAGAATTACAACCGCAATAGCCTCTGTGGATGCCGACATGCTTGCCGGTACCTGGCGTGAAATTGAATATCGACTTGATATTCTCCGTGCGACGAAGGGGGCACACGTGGAAGTTCATTGACAAGGGTCATGAAACTTTTTGAGTCTATCTAACCATTTACGTTATTAATTTTAATCTATCTTTATTATTTTATGAGTTATTAAACATCAAAATGGGTCCAGGATTTTATAAACCCTCTGTATATTATTCACGTAAAGGAAGTAGGGGAAAAGTAGATTTATTTTATTTTGAAATAAGTTTTATAAGGATCCATAATTATGTTTCATTACCGTTTACGAATCACTTCTTAATAAATGATAGAGATAACATTTCGGGATTTTCAAAGAAGTTTATCGTCTACTTGTTTCATGTCAGTTTCCCACGATCATAAGAAACAAAATTTATTAAATTGCTGTCAGTTATGTGGTTGGTTATGTGGGAAATTCCGAATTCCGAATAACATACTTAGATCAATCCAAAAGTTCCCTAACTCATATATAAAAAATCGTTTTTTCAATGACTTTCTCTTGCAGACATTTAACTACAATATTAAAAGAATTAATTCAAAATTTTTTGGATATATCTTATTTTTCAACTCTTTATTGAATAAAATTATAGTTTGGACGGAAATGTTTAAAACTGAATATCGCTCTATAATTCCATTTTTTGACGCAATAAAGTTTTAATTCCAAAGGAATAAAACAATATTTGGATCTTATGTAGGCTGATTTGTCTCCTTCCTATTTTGCAAGAAATGTGTTGTTGCTTTAGCAATTTTCGAAGCAAGGAAAACGAAGAAATTGCAATGCCCTCGGTGAGATTCGAGCTCCTGTTGATGAAAATTGCATTAAAAAGAGCAGTTACAAATATTCTGAGGACAACATTCAGACTTCATTTGAGAGATAGAGAGCTGTTCATTTAAAAAATAAGAAAAGTGCATCCAGGTTTAAGGAGATATTGAAAAATAAACTTCTCCATTTGTTTAAGAAGCATATCTACTTGCGTACATATCTTAGAGTTTATCTCACAGTGCATATCTTACATTTTATCTTATCGTATCTGTACATATCTTACAGTTTTAAATGAGACGTGGAAGTTCATGGACAAGGGTCATGAAACTTTTTGATTCTATCTAACCATTTATGTTATTAATTTTAATCTATCTTTATTATTTTATGCGTTATTAAACATCAAAATGGGTCCGGGACTTTATAAGCACCCTGTATATTTCTGCGTTACTGCCATAGGACAGAAAAGAAATAAATGAATTTAAACGGCTGAATAACTTTTAAGTGTTAACATGTTTTGGAATATGCTTTAGGATTTTTAATGTATCTCAGCACTTTCTCTAAATATATGTGTAAATTAATGTAATATGTTTGAACAATAAAGCAATAGTTGCTAAACTTTTAGGACTATATTATACGCTTTAAGAAATATTATTTGCCTTATTCAAAACTTTTTTTAAATCTTCAAACCCGACTTTATAAGGTTCTCAACCGAATTTTATCACCATTAATTATTCCTGCTATTCTTGAATTTTTTAATATTATTTTTATTATTTTATATTAATCATTTTAAAGTTAATGAAAACTAATACGTCAGCACTATTTCTTTTGTATTCTTGCATTATTTCCATATGCAAACAAGTATACTGCGATTTTTTGCATTTTTGAGAACGTAAATGTATATGTAGCTATAAAAAATGAAAATTTCAAAGCCTTGACACCGGTATGGGTATAAACTCAAAATGTTTCGTTTAATCCTGTTACTCTTAGCCATCAACTCATAGTACCAGCAACCAGTGATATATTGTCAATTTACTCGTGAAACTCGAAATTTCGATCTTTTTAGCGTGACCGGTTGATGTAGATGTTTTAAATTCGTAGCTCAACCAGGTGCCTTTTCTGCAAACCTTGTTAAAAAATATTTTTTTCTCTTTGAAATGTGAATATTTCCTTTCGCGATTCCATGGAAAAGGCCGATGTCGCTTCTCTTTCTTTTTAAAAACAAAATTGAAATTGCTAAGATTTTTTAAAAGAACACTGTCTATGTTGTTATTTTTGAATAATTTTATTATCTCAATGTTTTAATGTGACCGTTGGTTTGAAAGTATTTTCATATTTTAAACAAATATTACTGAGCCTGATTTATGCAGTGATGGAATGAAATGCACTGTTTTGAAATTTTCTCTTGTGAAACTTATAACGTAAAATCAACATTTTATTTAAAAAATGTTTAATAATCGTTTTAATTACTCATTTTATCTCCAATGCAGTGGGTGTAACTGCAGATTATTTAAATTCAATTTAAGTAGATGCATATTGTTAGAAATTTAACGAAAATCGAATTTATTTCAAATCAAAATGGAATTTAAGTATAACATGCTTAAAAAGTAATGACGGGCAAATTAAGACAGGCAAATCGACAACCTTGAATTCAGCGTAGATTTTGTAAAATCCGAATCGATTTCGAGGGCAAAAAGGTTCCTCCTTCATCAGGAGCAAATAATTCTGCAAAAGCGAGAAATGGAATGTCGATCATATTGATACCCACAGGCGACCAGTGGAAGAGCCAATACCCCATCTATCGGCACAAATAGTGACGAAAAATGAAGGGTTAAGTTAGTAGAATTTTGAAGGCATTAGGCAAGACTGGATTGAAATTCAAGTCATTGACTAAACAGGATAAATTTTTGTGAATGTGAAAACCTTCAAGAAAATCCAATTCCCTAATAAAACCAGCTTTCTGGATAATTTTAGCAGAACCAATGTTGTTTTATGCGAAACTTTAATGCTTTTTTTCGTTTGGCCAATATAACTGAAGCCACACTGACACGATATGATATAAATCCCCCCAAGAATTAAAGTCAGAAATTGAATCTTTAAGAGCCTAACCTCGGATTTTATTTATAGGCGAGAGAACAACTTGAAAATTAAACTTGTGTTTAATCCGTGCAACTTTGTAACTGATCGAAGAATGAAATGGAAGCACAACCAAGTTATTAATGCTATTTCTGACATCAGAATGCATTCTTAGATGGCACGATTCCAACAGCTTTATCAATGACGGTGGGAGAAAATCCTCGGTCAAAGGCAACAGATCTTAAATAATTGAGTTCCTTAGCAAGAAGAGATTCTGAGGAACAAACTCGAAAGTGTCGTCTAGGTTGCGAAAGTCGTCTACGTCGACTACGTAGCTATGTTTTATGCTCTCCCCAAAGTTCACAAAATTGGAATTCCTTTTCGACCTATAGTCTCCAATTTCGGAACGGCATCGTACCCTTTGGTCAAATATTTATTTTCTGTATTTTCTCCTTTACTTCCCAACAATATTCACACCGTAAAAAATTCTTTCGAAGTCATCGATAAACGATATTTCCCCTTTGCACTCCATTATGGTTTCGTTTGATGTTAATTCGTTGTATACTAACATTCCAGTTGAAGGGGCACTAAAATGCCTTGAAACTAGACTTCGAGAATTCCATTTCTCACATACTGAAATTGAAGAGTTAATTTCCCACACTAAAGTCTCTGTGAGTCAAACTCACTTTTTCCAAAACCAACATTATCGTCAAATTGAAGGACTAGCTATGGGTAATCCCCCTCAGTCCTGTACTTGCTGACATTTACATGCACTATTTTGAGGTCAAATTATTTGAAAAATTATCTTTTCGTCTGTGGATTCTCTACGTAGACGATACTTTCACTCTTTTTGATGGTGATAAGGAAGACTTACCCCAGATTTTATCTGTTATAAATTCGATTGACCCAGCCATCCAGTTCACTTTTGAGACTGAATCTGATAGTACACTGCTTTTCCTCGATATTCTTACAATCCGCAATGGATTTAATTTCAGCACAACTGTTTACCATCAACCCTTTTCTGTTTATTTATCAGTCTATGTTAAGTCATGTCACCCGGCTAAGCAAAAAATGGCTTCTTTTTACTATCATATATTTCGAGCTCTCAAAGTTTGTTCAGAATCTTTTCTTGCTAATGAACTCAATTATTTAAGATCTGTTGCCCTTGACGGAGGATTTTCTCCCGTAGTCATTGATAAAGCTGTTCGAAAATTCTCATCGTGTCATCTAAGAACACATCCGGATGTCAGAAATAACATCAATAACCTTGTTGTACTTCCATTTCATCCTTCTATCAGATACAAAATTGCTCGGATTTTGCACAAGTTTAATTTTCAAGTTGTTTTCTCGCCTATATATAAAGTCCGAGGTTCGGCTCTTAAAGATTCTATTTCTGTATTTAGTTCTTGGGGAATTTGTAGCATATTGTGTCAGGGTGGCTTAAGTTATATTGACCAAATGAACATTAAGGTTTCGCATAAAAGAACATAAATCTTACGTCCGAAAAGGCAAAATTAACAAATCTTCAATAGCAAATCATAGTTAGAAATTCAATCACAATTTTGATTTGGGTTCTGCTAAAATTATCCAGAAAGCTAGTTCTATTAGAGAATTGGATTTTCTTGAAGCTTTTCACATTCGCAAAAATTTATCCTGTCTAGTCAATGACTTGAATTCCAATCCAGTCTTGCCTAATGCTTTCAAAATTCTACTAACTTAACCCTTCATTTTTCATTACTATTTGTGCCGACAGATGGCGCTATCGGCTCCTACACTGGTCGCCTGTGGGTTTAAATATGACGACATTCGCTTTCTCGCTTTTGCAGAATTTTTTGCTCCTGATGAAGGGGGACCCGTTTTGCGCTCCAAATCGACTGGGATTTTACAAAATCTACGCCGAATACAAGTTTGTCGATTTGCTTGTCTTATTTTCCAAGTCGGTGTGTTTCTCTTGCGTCCTAATGACGGACAGTTTTAAATGCCCTCATATAAAAAGTGAAGCCCCATTTCCTTAAATAAAAATGAATTTCTTCGCACTGGAATGCTTTACATAAATAAGCAGTAAGTTAATTGTTTCGATTACTTAAATATTGCCATTGTTCAATTCCATGATAATTAGCTCAGCTTTTTGTTTACTAAATTAGTAAATGAATAATAAATGTTATTGCTTTCCGTGACGCTTACGTAGCCATTTTCATCCCACTCGTTAAGTCGTGAAGACCACTCCAGAGTCATTAGTGAAATTAATTAGGGAAATCATATGTTCCTGTTATGCATGAAAGCTATTTATTTCGTGGTAGAAATTTCATTCGAAAGAAAGATAGATTTGAAACCAATATTTTTATAACTTGGGAATTTATGTGTGTTGAATAAAATACTAGTAACTTATCGAGAACATTAAAAAAAAAGAAAGAAAGGAAAGAAAATTGCTGCCCTTTGCTTTTAAAAACACAGAGAGGTTGAGATGCTGCGAAAGGTACCAAATGCAATATTTTGTGCGCATGAGAACAATGCTTCTGTTTGAATAATATCCTTTAAACTATGTTTTCCTTTTCGAGTAACTTCCAGTTTTGGGAAAGAGGACAAGTGTTATTGAATGCACTATCAGCCACTGACACAATTTATGGGACTAGAACACATGGCTTATTCGCCTTAAGACGTAAAATGTGTTTCCATTTGTATCGTTTTGTGTATGCGCATATTTTCAAATTCACTGGATCTTCCAGTATTAAAGATTGATTGTTTATTTTATTTACTTTATTCATTTTTAAAGAGAATTAAAAAAATAATTAAATAGTAGCAAACGACTAAAAGTATGCATTTAATTCAAGTTAATGTTTAGGCATACGATGCTTTATTACTTGGGAATTTCTCTCACTGAATTTTCTTTAACCTAGAAGGGCTATTATACTGATGCGAAATTATGAGTTGTTTAAAATTTTAAAATGAAGTTCATGTTATTAAGTTTACGTTTCGCATTTACGTTAAGTTGTTTGAAATTAAACTGAATAGTATTTATTGCATACTATGTAATGTACACTGTATTAATTATCCAAGTTTACTATATACTATAATAAATGCAGATAAACTATAGTACGTTATGTGTACAATAATAGTTATGCGCATTTAATGCATACTATGCGTAATTACGCACTGTATTATGCAGAGGAATATTTAATGTATGTAGAAATAGGAAATGAATAAATGGACTTAAGTGTAACTGTTAAGTTTTGTGATAAACGCTTTTCGGTGTGTAGTATTTTTAATTTTGCAAGCGAAATTAACTGATAGCAATATTTCCCATGGAATATTTTATTTTTAGGCTTCACATTTTGTTGTTGAAAAATCTGTGTGTTAGAACATTTCCAAAAATACAATGTATAGACTTGAAGGTAAGCATCTTATGTGAGATTCTAGAACATAGATTTAAAGTATTTTATTTTGGATGAATATTGGTTTGATTTAGTTCATTCGATTACGGCAAAGCACTCTAGGGATATATGCCTAAGGGAATGGTTACTTTCGTGGAGGATTTTCTAAGATAAACTGGGTCGTATATACGCGACACATGGGGAAAACTACGAAAACGCCCATGCAGCCAGCCCGTTCGTGGGCTTCGAACCTCGGACCGAACTACCAGAGTTCAGAGAATTGCCGTTCGTTCAGAGAACGGTAAATACCTAGATGCCTCTTTAACCCAATACAGTGTTTTCTTCCTATTTTTACGGCGAAACGTTCATAATTTTCCATTTATTTAGAAAAGTACTAAATAATATTTAAAGAGTATGCTTTTCATGGGAAAATGCCTTTTATGTATTTAATTTATCTTTCATAGAATATCGCTAATGCTTTGATGTGGACGTAGATTAAATTTTGACTTTGTTTGCAGATAACATTTTTAAGTATCTCGAAGACTGTGTCAACGAATTTGGATTCAAGCTTGCCCGAGGCATGCGACACAAACAGTGAGTACATTTTCGCAGTGCTTAGTAAATCTTTAGCGTTTTACTCAAAATCATACAAGAGTTCTTTTTAAAGGCGCCGTGCCTTTTCGAATTAAATCTCCTTTTAGCACCTGATTATAAAAACTTGCGTTTTGGGTAACGTCAGTTTAATGTCATAAGCGTAATCTAAAAATATCTGGAAAAATATGATCAATATTTTTCAGGATATATTACATGTATTTATCAGGATTCAAAAGCGGTCTCGTTTTGAGAAGAGATAATGATATGTACATTTATCACATTCTATGTAAAATGTTTTTTACAAGTCTTATGATTTTGAAAGATTTATCGCATTCCCTGTAAAAAGCTTTTTTAAAGATCAAAAGAAGTTGGAAAATTCTGCTGTCAATATATTTCTTTGCCTTCTTTTACAGAACCTAAACTCAACACGAATTAAGAATTAACAGGCAAAATATTTTATTTTGAGTTAAATTTTGAATTACATTTCTTTTCAAAAGTTACAGTGTTAATTTTTTTGGTGCATACAATTTTTTAAAACGAAGTGAAGCATGGAATGTAAAACATAGACAAGATATGTAGGATTTAGACAATATAATTCGATTTACAGTTCATATTAATTTCGCACTACGAATGTTGAAAAATCAGTAAATGCATTGGGAACATTAGGCTTAACGTATTTACAATAAAATGAAAATGAATACCTTTGTAAGAGAAATTAATAGACAGTACTGAAAAGAGCGTAATTTTTTAATTAAACATTTTATAGAATTAAGGTGATGAAGTTGAACATTATATTCTCTCGGGGATAGTTTTCAAGAAATAGAGATCTTCTGGATGACATACGTAATTCATTTATTAAAAAAAGAAACGTTTACACTGTTCTTACAGTTACAAATTCAAGAACAATCAAGGACATTTTGGTATTTCGAATTACACGAAAGAGCAAACGTATTCAGTATGGTTATTCGGAGAGGTATCATCTTAAATTATAACTGTAATCGCTTCGGTAACCGTCTCCTTCAAGAAAACTGCGCACTTGTTTTCTTATTTTCTTCGTACAGTAGTATGATGTAAATCTGATTTTACAATGAATTGTAACTGTGCACTACTTATATTTAAGAGTAAGACCGTATCAGTCTTAATGTAGGCAGCCAGTGTTTCGTCACTAAGCAAAGCGCCAACAATAGGTATTTTGTGCGCTGTTTCCATGCACCAATTTATCATCTTGCAGTATCTGAAATTAATTTACTCTCAACTTCTGTTAAATTTTACTGCAGCGGGGCTATTATTATATTCTTTATACAACCTAGATGCTTTCACAAATATAATCTTCTTCGAAACCGAACGTGTATAAATCGTACACTTGGTTTCACTGTCATGAAATTTAGCTTTGTAACTGATCGCAAAGACTGATTCCATATATGATCTTGTAGCTTTTTATCTTAATAAAGCGAGCAAATGGAATAATTGATAATTAATTCGAAATGAAATTTGAATATCTCGTCTATTTTAAAGTACCTTATTTTATACTGAAATAAATAATTTTATTCTTTTATTCATATTTTAAAAAGTATTTTGCTATTTTTTCTCTATGCTACATCTTAATTTTCTTTCTAATGATGTTCGAAAAAACTTATATTTCACGTTTTATAATTTAATAGCCTTTTTGCATCCTTCTTAAGAAAAACAGTTTGAAGCTTTATATTCATATACTAATGTAATGTAAACTAATAATGCTTTCTAAAAATTACATTCAAAGTTGTTTTGCTTAAAAATATTTATTTGTACATTTTTAATTTAATAACGCTGAGTAAGTGGAATAAATTCAACCAGGTGTTACGTTGGCTTAAGTTGTCCAAAATTCATTTATGTCGTCCACGAGGATAAACTTTCAGTGAAAAATACATTTTAAGCAACATATTGTAAGGTTTATCCTAAGTTTATAGCAGTTATTTTGAAGTTAAAGTTTCTTTCCTGTCTATCCTAATTTCAACTTACAATTCCTTACCAGAATAAGTTTTTAGAATCGCGTTAAATGAGTAGTAGATAGTATTTAAGTTCCACTGACTTCAGGAGAGGGAATCAAGTTTCTGACTAGTGCGCGTTTGCCTTTTGGCCACGTCTCTTTAAGTTGTTACTACGCTCGGCCGTATTACGGGCCCTTGAAGAGCTTCGCTAGCTAATTCGATATTTAGAGGCTAACTACTTAGAATTATGTTAGCTTCGGCTAAATCTCTTTAGTTAGTCATTAGTTAAGTTCTTATTTCTCATATTTTTGAGTTTAAGCTCAAGTGGAGGCTTTGTTGTACATTCTGAGAAAGGGACCGACTGTAAACCTTTAGTTTGGGAAATAAAGGGTAATTGACCCTTCTTGAGAGTTACGCTTCTGTTCCTGGACTTAATAGCGATTATTCGCTTCGCAGTTCACTAGGTTCCTCCACACTTAGTTATTAGATAAAAGTGAGGAACATCACAATATAGTATTAGAAAAATAATCTTCTAAATTTTGCATTACTACCTGAAAATATAAATCCATCTGGCAAAGTTTAATTTTTAAGTATAGAAACGCCTGTATGTAGAGGCAAGAGTGAAAGATATATTTAGATGGAAGAGAAGTTCCAGAAAGGAGTATTAAGACACTTAATGGTGATAACAGTTATATGATAATTTAATGTGTCTCGATAAAGTTTTGGGACAAAACTTATACAATACAAAGTCCAAGATCCGGACATCCAATATCTAGAATGATATAATATCCGGACAACATTTTTAGCCCAATGGGCTATTAATTTCGTTTTGGCATTTTGCTTTGAAAACTTTAAATATCCGTTTCACTTTTCAAATTGTTGCCACAAAATACTATCGCCCTATGTTATGTTTAAAGAAATTAAATAATGAAGAACCTGCATAAATGTATATATGTTTTTCGCACTGTGATAAAACAACGGCACCTAAAGCTATCAGATTTTGAATAACGTAATCCTCCACAGAATAAGGGCATCTGGAAGCCCTAATCTGGAATTTATTTTATTATCGATTTTACATTTTATAACATTTTTTTTATTTCATATTTATAACACTTTTCATATTTTATAACAAGGAATGTTTGATTCACAAGCTCAAAGATTTCAAAGCGAGCAATGGCAACACTCTACGGGGCAGTGGAACATTAAACTGAAATGGAAACTTGGATGTAATAGAGAACTTGGATGTTTTTGTAATTTCTGAGTTTTCTAGTATGTTTTGCAGTTTTAAATATGAAAGAAGTTTAATATATTTTTATGCTTTATTGAGAAATTATTTTAAATTTACGTTTTGCCGATCTATTATGTTTTGACTGAGAAAAAGCGGTAGAAACTATAATAATCCTTATCAGTTTTGTTATCAGTTGTTTCAAAAACTGCGTTAAGGCATATAAATCAAGAAGAAAATTTTTATCTCGAGTAAATTGTGAACATGATAGTCAAACATGTTAACAGGTGAGAATTTTAAAATCGTTTTGCCTTTAATAATCAAATAGCTATCTTTCGCTTTTTGTAATTTCCTAAATTTAGGAAAAGATATAAAATTTAGAAGACTGGCAGTTTTAATACGAAGAGGATTGCATTCGAAACCTAGTTCAATGTGTTAAATTCCTTATTACAGCTGAGATTTTTCATGCCATGCGGCGTGATATTTGTTAGGAAACTTTGATCTAATTACGTATATATTACTACTAGTAACTGTTACAGGGACATGTTGAAGCAACACCATCATATGTGCATTCTTGTAAATATGTATTTGGTATGATCTGGCGTTGTTAGCAGTTAATATTCTTGGTTATGTATCGACATAAATGTTCGTACTTTCAATAATATATACAACATTCCACGTTAATTAAAGGCTACCATGCGTCATTGTGTTTAGCCATGTTTTTGTGTTCTTCCTGAATTTGGTTAATTTGAACATAAAGTTTAAAATTGAAACTCTTTTATAGGATTTGATTTCCAATACGTTTGGTTTCGTTTGGTTTATTTAATTATACGAAAACATTCGAGGGCTATCTGCTTAAGTGGAGAGATGCCTTCATGGAGAACTTTCTAAGGAAAACTGGCTAGTACACAGTTACGCGTGAGGAAAACAACTAAAACATCCATTCAGTCAGCCCGTTCTTCTGGAATCGAACCCAAGTTGGAACAACGAGTGTTCAGCGACTTTACCACTGGCGAGCCAATTTCCAATAAGTATACAGCCAGTAAATATACAGTAAAAAAGAGTCATCGAACGTCCATAATGAAACATCTGCGAAACAGGAATGACGTCCATTACTCAGAAATTTCCAACTACCAGGAAAATAATGAACATGAGCTTGTGGAAATAGAGGAAGCTGGAGTATCATCACTTGTTTAGAAATAGATGTCACCCAACGCTTACCCCATCAAGCAGTTGCTGATTGCGACAGTTTAAAAAATGCACTAATTGGATTATGAACTGGGAGTTAATAGTAAGATGTTTCATAGGAAGAACATCTGAGACATTATTTTATAGAATTCGGTGTCTCCTTCATTTTCTGCCGTCCATTTCTGTTCCGCAATTTCCTGTTTCTTCTTCAGTGAGTATATTTCTAGGTGCGCCAATTCAGTGATTATTTGCATGACATTTGCTCAGACTTGTTTTTTTTTCAATCAAATGAAGCCTTTTTCACCATATGCTCCTGCTTATCGTTTCCTTTAAGTTGTGATGACATTGTTGGTAATCGACATTATTGTCTGAATCACTTAGTTATTACCACAATACTCGTCTCAACCTCTACCGTAAAAATTTACTGCTTCTGAGAAAGAGAGACCTACAACCGGCTTTGTAATGGATAAAAAGTTATAGAAAATACGTGCTTAAGGAATTTTTCAACCTAATTTTGTATTTTATTTTAGAGTATGTTTCTTCAATAAATATACTAGTATTTCTAGAACTAATGTTCATTGTTAGATAGCCTTGTTCATAATAGACATGATAAATCCGCGCCAAACTTTATTAAAATCCATGGAAAATTCTGTAACACTACTTGCATGTTTTTGGCATCCTTTGAGACACGATCAAAATAACCAAGACGCTTGGATGTCCAACATATTCTACATTAAATACATCCCTTACCTAGCTGCATACAAATTTTCGAATCGACTCGTATGTAGTTCCAATGGATTAGCATCAATTTATGAAACTCGTAGAGTCATTAGGAGTTTTTTGAAGCAGGAGAGATGAAAAATGAGCAATGCCTTCGCCGCGACTCGAACCACGGACCTCTCGAATACGTGCTGATCACTACACCACGAAAGCATGCTAAGAAGGCGAGAGAAATATCTTATAATAAACTATTTATTAGAAGTATTGACATACGATTATTTTTTATAAAGAAGTGTTTTAAGGTATGCCTGTTTTAAATGTTAATTTTATTAGTATTTTTATAAAAATTAAAATTACAGTTCAAAAGTAACTATGTGTGTGAATGAAATAAAACGTTTGAATAGCTGATAACTGAAAGGATTTCTTTGATTAAATGAAATTCCTTTCTGACTTCTAACAGCGAATTTTGGAAATGCGATTTAAATTTATAAGATGTGTGTGCGGGGGGGATAATAAGGCAAACAGTTGGTTATTTAGAAACATTCAATAAATTTGTAAATGCTGACTAAGATGCCGACTTTGCTTATCGAAATTTTTATTGTGCCTGATTTAGCAAAATCACAAACGGAAATTTAAATGCAAAAATAGGGATAATGAAGCTGTTGTTTCCCTTCAACAAAATAAAGAAATATAATGCAACACATATTTAAAAATGACAGTTCAAAGCATAAAAGTTCTATTCTTATAGTATTTGATTGAGGATTTTTTGTAATATCATACCTCATAAAATAACTCAAAACGAACTGAATATCAAAATAATATTAAGTAACAAAATAAAAAGGAAAAAAAAATATAATTTTTCGGCGCATTTCTCTGTTTAGTCGTTCTGCCATTATAAAAGCAAAGAAAACTTTATATAGTTCAGACTCATCAGACGGTGTGAAATGAATGAATGAACGAATAAATGAGTCAGCAGTGAAGTTAAAGAAATAAGATTTTGTCAGAAGATATTGAATTCGAGAGAGATTAATTTTATTAAAGTGAGAACTGTACAATGTTTATACTCTCAAGTTATACGAAATTTCAAACAGTATACGAATTAAGAAAGAACTTGATTAAAAATACATAATTTCAGAACATTGAACAAAAAAATTATCGAAGTGATGCAGCTTCCTCTGCAGCCGGAAAATAGATTTTTGAAGTAAAGAAGTAAAGAAAAGAAAAGAAAGAGAAAAAAATGATAATGATATTTAAATTTTAATATTTTCGTCGGAACAAATTTATGAAGTTCATTGCTTGACAGGAGAAAAAAACGATAAAAGTAGGAAGCAGAACATTAATGAAATAAATATATTTAGAGAAAAATGGCTGAATGTCTGAATATATTGATTTCACTGTTTTAAATTGTCTGACTGATTACCAAACGAAATTTATCGAACCTTTCTTGTAGCAATTTAATTTCCGTCATCTTCAATGCGTTTATTTTTCACATCACAATTTGATTTTACGGAATAAAAAGAATTGACTTTAATCATTCCATCTTGCTAACATTTATATATTCTTTTTGGAAAGAGTAATTCAGTAATTCAGAATAATGCCATTAATTATATAACAAATATTCTTCTTATGTTTGTTTATAAATATTTTTAATTAGATGGTAGAACTGTATTTTTTTTATTTATTGGGTCAAGTTTTATGAAATCAATTTTTGGTCCACTAATACAGCTGATTTTGTGGAAACTATTAGCCCATATTGTGATTGATATGCATACTATTTAAATAGTAATTATTTCAAAATATAATACTGATTTTTATGGCTTTGTTTAATACTGAAGCAAATTCGCAAAATTTTTTACACGTATTCTCACTTAATGATTAATTCAGCGAAGAATTTAAATTTTTATCCTATTGGATAAATGCGAAAAAAATTTCCGGATAAAGTTAATTCTTAATCTCTAACTCAAATTACTAGTTTTTTATGTTATTCATAGAAAAAGTTGATTTTTTAAAATTTTTTAGATGTCTAATCATCTTGTGCACAAATGCATCATTTCTTTAGAACGGAATCTGGCAAAAAATATACCGTTAGAACGGCATTTCTTTGGTTCCAGAGGAATATTGTATAAACTGCATAAACACATATTTTTTAATAATTTGTCATTCAAAATTAAATATAAAAGGCAGAATCATATACATTATATTAGACCGCCCGGTGGCGAAGTGGCTAGCACGACGCGCAGCTATACCACAGGTCTGGGACTCGATACCCGGGCTGGGCAAGGTTGACTCAGCCTTTCATCCCTTAAATAGGTCGATAAAATGAGTATCAAGTTCGCTTTGGGACTAAATACCGGGAGGTCCTGCGACAAGCTGACCACTTCCCCAGGGCATATTCTGATGCACTCCGGGACCCAAAGGTCAAGAAAGCAGAAAAAGGCTTTGCAGGCCTTGCCTCACTCGGGCTGTTGCGCCACTGAGTTTAGTTTATATATATTTACATTTATACAGATTTCCATTTAAAGAAACTCCGATAATTATCTAAAAATGCAATCAGAAGTCTTACAGTGTTTTATTTCCCCTCCCCCTTTTGTCTACATTTTGAAGGCAATGTGTTGTTTTCACTTATTTTTTAAATATTTTTATCAATTTATTTTCTTTACGATTGCCCATATGTAGTTGTAGAGTCATTAGGTTATTTCGAAGCAGGAGACATGAAAAATGAGCAAACCTTCCCCACAAATCGAATCACAGACCTCTCGGTTACGCGTCGAGCGTGCTCACCTCTACACCACGAAGGCATTCGAAGAAGGCGGGAGAAATACCTTATATACTCCCCCTTTTAAAGGGCGACTGGGGTTTGGGAGACCCAATAGCCAAATCCCGGTTGTGGAAAATCATCATCCACCACCTTTTTAGTTCGGGCACCAGTGTAGGATCATTAGGATTTTTTGGAAGCAGAAGAATGAAAAACGAGAAACGCCTTCGCCGGGAATCCAACCATGGACCTCTCGGTTACGCGTCGAGTGTGCTCACCACTACACCACGAAAGCATGCGAAAAAGGTGGGAGAAATACCTTATATACTCCCCCTTTTAAAGGGCGACTGGGGATCAGGGAACCCAATCGCCAAATTTCGCTGGTGGAGAATCATCATCTACCACCTTTTTATTTAGGGCGCCAGTGCAGGTGATAGGATTTTTTGGAAGCAGAAGAATGGAAAATGAGCAACGCCTTCGCCGGAAATCGAACCACGGACCTACGTCGATTACACGTCGACTTTGCTGACTGCTACACCACAAAGGCATTAAACCTGTATATTCACTCTTTAAATGTGAATTAAATAATAAAATAGTTTCTTAAAAACTTATTCGGGATTTTGTTTCCATAAACGAAAAACTTGAACTGTAAAATAATATCTTGAACAATTAGTGCAATATCCTTTTATATAATTTACAATACAATTTATAATTTTCAGAGCTTTTTTTTTTGGCCACATCGTCAAATTTTGCTTTCTAACCTTTTTTTTTTTTCTTTAATTATACACATTTGATGTAATTCTCTTCTGGAGATAAAGAATACGAATAAAAATTACTATAAAAGTTAAGGTGCTATGATCTAGAATGTTTACCTAATACGAAAATATGCACATAATAGGCGATTTGCTTCACACAGGGAGCCAGTTTACTTTCTTGTCTCAGGTGAAAAACATTTAGGAACGCCGCTCGTTTGGGATAGTGGTTACTCTGACTGCCGTACCAAAGGACCCAGGTTCGAATTCAGGTGGAAGCATAGATGTTTGTAAATATAGTGTCTGTGCGGCATGGGGGCACTCTAAATATGCAACGAGCCGAAAGTCCTCTCGAGAGGTTGGTAGTACGGGAAGACGGTTGGGAGACACTCAGACCCGTACCCTTGGGGTGCTCGTTCTCTCAAAACTGACGGCGAACTTAGCTAAAGTTTCGCTGTCACTTGTATGGTGCTCAAAGCTGTTAGAAAAGATAGGCTCATTTCACCCCTTGCTACGATGAAAATCGTGGGCTTGTATGACCATTGTCAGACAAGTAAAACTGGTAAAAACAAAAAAAAAAGCATTTAGGAACGGTTCTGAAATTAACAAGTAAACAAAAAATTTGTTTAGTTATTTATAAAGCAGCGCTAAATTGAAGAATTCACTTCATGCTTTTTTAAAATATTACGAATGTTATTTCTCTTTGGATAATTCTTAATTTATGTGTGTACTATTTTAATTAATTTACTATTTCAGTCTCAGTTTTCGTTAATTATTGGATATGTGATGCTGCAACTTTGATATTTCGTACATTTTACGCATACAAATAAGAAGAAGCTCCGAACAATAAAAATGTTTTATTAAACTAAGAGGAAAATACACACGCGAAACAGTTTAAAAAAAACGATTTTAAATCCAACATAAGAATATAGATACCAAAAGTATGGAATTTAAAATTTCTGTCGTATATGTTTGTAAAACATTCTGTTGAATGAAAACTTTTGATCGAAGAACGGAAAAATCTGAAAACCTTAAATAGAAATAAACATATTTTTAGAAAAATGGTTGCTTGAAGGAAAAATACCATTCAAGTAAATCCTATCTTTTACTCATTCTTTAGCCATTTAAAACGCCGATTGCTTCGACTTTTAAAAAAGACTTTGTAAATAAAATATCAAGCAGGACAAAGGTATTTTATTGATGATATCTTTTATTGAAAGAGTATTTTTGTAATTAGAAATACGTGATTAAAACGAAGAAACTTGAAAAAACTTCAATATTTTCAATAATCATCTCTAAAAGATGAACGCGAAAATTACTCATTTTCTATTTAATGAAAAGAAAAAGATTACTGAAGTTGTAAGTTAACATGCATTTGTCACAAAAACAATTGCTGTGAAATTCTGTTTATATAAGTAAGAAGGAAGTGACTTCGTAAGGTATTTTCTGTGTCCTTTCTACGTTTCTGGTGGGCGATTCTTCCTTCATCCCGCTGGGGAGCTGTCCTTTCTATGTGTCTTCGTGGTGCAATTGGAAGTACGTCCGGATAGCAGTCGGATTGCCCATTGTTCGAACCCTGGCGATGGCACTGCATATTTTTCATGTCTTCTGCTTCAAAATAAAATGCTTTATGGTCTGTACAACTTTAAGAGTTATTTATATGTAGCTGTACATTGCTGTATCTGATATTGCAACTAGTATTCTTTTTCCTGACTTTGTTAGCTTTAACATTTCTAAAAGCGAATTAAATATATGTATTTATGTATAGGACCTCAGCCTGCCTGAAAATGACCAAGAAATATGCAAGTTATTGACTGATCTTTAGCTGTCTTTTAGTGCAACATTTCCTTCTAAAAAAATATGTATTGTCAGAGAAAATAAAGTTGCAGTCAGTACTGTCTAATTACGAATAGTTCGACTAAGTTAGCATATTGCTAAACCCTTAAATGGTAGCCTGTATAAAAATGTATACAAAAGTGTATTGTTAGAACGGTATTTGCATGGCTTTCGTCTGTGTTCTTCAAGTTACATATACAATTTGGTTTAACTATGATAATCACGTCCTTAGTGTAGTGAGAAAGCATTTCTCTCGCGAAGCCATACATTTCGCAAATAAATTGATTCAAATCATGCACAGTTTTGTAACTGATGTTTTCTAACTGATAGTCGCGGCTCAACAGTTAATAGAGCGTTGTCGTTACTGACATATTAACGCAACCACCTTTGTGTCATTTGGGGATTTTTTATGGATGAAAAAGTAAAAGTTACTTATCGAGTTCAAGTTGACGGTTTTAGTGCTTTTTGTTTAAAAAAAATTCCCAAACTACCGATATTTATCGCAATTCGTTAAACATTATCAACATAGGAAAAGAAAACATACATCAGCACTTTAAAATACAAACTTGAATTATTAAATAAGGAACGTGAGACATTAAAAAAAAATATATCCCTTACATTCTTCTTCAAATCTTTGCATAATTTTGTTTGCGCTCTTCTTCTCCCGAAGTACACAACGATCGGTTTTCGCTAACAAAATATCAAAGAATTATTTCGGAGATCCCACTTTGTGCAATTCTCAGGAACAACGATTATGGAGGAAACGCATTGTTCCCTTTAGAACATTTTCAGCAAAGTTCTGTATTCTTGCAGAAATTTTTACTTAGGTTGCAAATTGCTTGCAAATTCAAAACGCTCTTATGTTAAGACCAATTTTAAAGCAAAAACTATTACGAATTGTGTATAAAACCGTTGGATCTTGAAATACAACAAAAAAGAACATATACGAAAATGGTGGCATGTCTTGACTGAAGGACTGTTAGGGGCATAATTGCCAGAGTTTGGCACATTCTGAAAATTTGGTGACTTTACTAAGCTAGTTGGGTTAATATATATGTACCACCTTATCATTATAATTTATTCTATACTTCCGTCACACTTTACGTGCTCTCTCAGCGGCATGATTATTTCATAGGCCTATAGTTTGTTACTTTATAAAAAAGCACTTTAAGGTCGTAACACCCTTCCTTCATTTATGACTGTAACGTGTATCGTCCTTGTCGCGCAGAGCAAATTTTAGGATTTCAGTAAATTATAAGACTCGACCTTTCTTTCCGCAACATTTTCGTTACCATGGTTATGTAACATAGTAGGGGGGCAGGTAAATGTGCTTAAAATGTCTATTCTGATGTAACAGACAATAGTAAGATAAACTTGCATAACGGGGAGAAGTTGCCACCATTTTTTACAATCGAAACTTTTTGTTCTATCGAATCGTCGCAAAAATGGTAAGAACCAATCATCACTATTTTGTTTTGTATACTTAATTAACTAATAACACAGTGGACTGGTCGTGCGCGTGACAGATATGGGTTTGCAGTCCTCCAAAACCGCAAGCAAACGACACCATTTAGAAGAAAAGTCTTTGTCTGTCCTGTCTGGTCCTTGTCTGTAAACCATATTCGGCTAACATCGAAACCAGAAACATAAAAAATGTCGAGCATCCTTTTAGCAAAATCCTGTCTTTGTCGTTCACCTCGAACTGTATAGGGTGCCGGCATTGAATCTCGTACGGAACCATGTATCCGCAGATGTATTTAAGAACTAATTTACTGAATTATGCAACTTTTTCATGCTGTTTTTTTAAAGAATGCGAGATATTTGTGAGCACAGTTAGGAAGTGGCCACAATAATTATTGCTTATTTTGGTTGTTGATAGCTTCCATCTGGGGTAAAACAGAGATTATTATAAAATTTGTAAGTGATTCCTCAAACGTATGTTTGAAGAATCACTATGGAATTGCAGTAAAAGTTATATTGTTTTGTATTTTCTGCGATTTAAAGCATCGTGAGTATGTTACTAACAGGAGTTGCAACTTTACGAGGACTATATGAAAAGTTGGATTTTTTTCCCTGTAAATTTTCTCCCGCCGATTGTACTGAGGGTGTTTTATACATATATGCTTCTTATTTAAAAAAAATTTTAACTGAAAATATGTCTTTTTTATGGTAACAAACTATGTAAACGATATATATATTCTCCTTATTATAATGTATAGCAATTATGTTCTGCATAGTTGTTAACGGTGCCGACTGCAATATCGTTGGGCCTAGTTTGAACCACAGAGAAAACATGAATGTTGTAAATGTATAATAATTTTGTGGCATACATGTACTTGAAGCGAAAGAGATATATATTACTCTGGGATCTTCTTCCTGGTTTATTCTTTATCAAACTTCGGACGAAGCTGAGCTCAGTCTTCCTGCCACCTGTATTGTGCCCAAGACCTTTGACAACGACTAGTCCTTTTCTGACTGGACACCATGAGCCCTTTTCTGATTGGGCACTGTGAACCCTTTTCTGATTGGACAATATCCTGTACCTGATTTAGATTATACTGAAATCAGAAGAATTCGTTACAAGAATAATAGCTACATATATATTTCCTCTTTTTTAAGGCATTTTGCAACTGGAGTTATATAAGGCCATAACTACCTTTTACAAGCATCATATATGATTATCCCACTTTAGAAAGCTGTTAACTAACACCTGTATAGTTATAAAAACACACCTGTCATAAGAACGTTTTGCTTATTTTTTCCAGAAAGTAACAAAACGACTTCACACAAATATTGGCATTTTTATTTTAGGAATTGCAGGGAGAGGAAAGTTTCTGCTAATATCTTAATTATTTCTGTCAGAGAACTTTCTATTCTGATATTGATTTTGAGTGCCAGCACTTGCATTTATGGCTTCTAATTTGATCAAGATTTGAAAACTTCATGTCTTCGAAATTAAACTGAAGCAGTTGCACAGCTAGGTAAATTGAATTCACCCTTAGAGAAATTAAAACCCTAACCTTTTCTCGAAACCAAGGTTTCTCTTCCGTAATTACCGTTTGGTGTAATTAGCTTGACGGCTTCTCGCCAAGAGCAAGTCTTTCGCGGCACATGCAAATTATTTCCCTTTAAAGATTCTGTTTTCCTTGCAATTTACTTTCGGCTATAAACAGTGACGGTAACAGGGACTGATTTTAATTCTCTCTGAAACACGCAGAGTGTTATTCAGTGACAAAATTTGATTTAAATTCAATGAAATAATATTGAAATCAAATGAATGAATGAATTTGAATACTTTTTAGAATCATTGCTGTTGAGTATTAAAGAAGGTAATGAAGTTTTTCATTTTCACTTTCATTCTATATATACTTATTCTTAAAAATCTTTTTTGTTTCTATTTCTTTTTGTTGTGGTAAGATTTATTTTAAGACTTTTGTTTTTATTCTGCCATTATCTGCTGCGAAAACAAAACGTTTAAAATGAATAGAAACTAATTATACTCAAACGAAATGTAAATAATGTAGAAAGTATCATATGGCGAAGTGTAATTTTAATTAATTGTTCTAAATTAAAGACTGCGTGAGAGAGCTCTTTTAATATGCTGCTATCTAGATAGTGAATAACTAAATTTCTGTGAGTAGGTGGACTTAATATACATCTATATATTGTTTTATATGTGTAACGTTTAAAGAGATGGTAATAAATTATATGATTTTGAAGTTATAAGAGTATATAGTAGAGACTTTTAATTTTTACGTCATGCTATATTCATTATTATATTTACATTGCCATAGCATACGTTCTAACATAGTGTAAATTACGCACACACCCTGGCATAGTGTAAATTCTCCCACTCTTTGGAAACAAAAAATATTTTTAATTTAAAGGAAATTAATGATTATTCCATTTTAAAAAACAATGTTTTTCTACTTTGTCACTCATTTGAAGGCTAAGTATAATTTCTTGTGTGCGATACAAATATATGAGTTTAATAAACACGTATTTAACATTTATTTTACATTTAATACATGTTATTTAATTTTAAAATTATTTATTGCCCCATGGCCAGCATTAAGAGATTTTCTGGCATAAGTAATGAATTCCTGGGGCGTGTTTTGAGATCAAAGTTTCTGCCTTTTTCATATGTGGATGCTTATACTTTTTCTCCTCCAGTTTGCATAGCGCGTTTCAAGATCTACTACAAAATCAGAATAACATTAATTCCGAAGTCAAACAATAAATTAACCGAAATCAAAAAAGCATTATTTAATGTTTCGATACTTAACGCATTGAATGAAGTATAAACAACTGGAATAAATCGTCTATGATGGTAGGCGCAACTTGATGTTGCAATGCTTGTATGGCATTGAAACGAATCCTAAATCCATGATCAATATACCAAGATTCAACGAGGCAATTTTGACTGACACATGTTGTTCCTTACAAAACGTCGTTGTAATACCATTTTTTAGTCTTACATTTTAAAATTTCTCAGCAACTCCTCTAGAACTGCATTTCTCTCTTCAGTCCTTAAAGTGCATTCCTTCTTCATAGCTCATTAAAATTGAATGAAAAATAAATCAACGAATAGTCTCAAAATTCAAGTCAAATTTGTAAGAGTAGAAGATAACATATTCAAAACTACACTTCCCGCAGGTTCTAGCCGAAGATAGCTTATTTAATGATACTTAACTTCAGTAAATAGACTGTAATATTAACAATAACAAATTTATTTTAACAAAAACAGCATTATTGAATACTAGCACACGCATGTGTTTATAGCTACCTATGGAATTTAACTAAAAGCGAGTAATCATATGCTCTTACATCAAGACAATCTGCATACATACTAATCAGCAAAAAACGAAATAACTTTAGGTTTACACTAAAAGCCAAACTGTGCTTGGCGTAAAACAATGCTGCCAAGCAATACCTTTCAGGCACCGAACATCCTGCCCGGCGTTGAAATATTAGTTTCAAGAAATCATTAGTTGTGTTTAGGCAGTCATAAAAAATAAATCAGTTTTTAAAGTCAACAAGGAAGTCGTAACTGGTTTCAGTTCTGAAGAATAAAGCTCATCACTAAGTTCAGTGTTATCTTGTAAAATAATTATAAATATAAAATTGTCCTTGTTTAAAAAATCAGGACCTTTCCACCACAGCTTGTTAGATCCAAGAGTTGTAGCATCTGATCCTCTGGAAATGATGTCGGCAGGGTTAATTTCTGAATACACATGTCCCCACTGATAGTTAGAAGTTGTTGAATTTGTGAAACTCACAAAAGTTTTCAAAAGATGTGGTGATGTATTAGTCTAGGCTAAACCAATGCTTGAATCTGACCACAGCTTAACGTCATCAATTTTGAGTTTCAAAGCTTCTAAAACCTTTTGCATAAGCTTGGATAGGAGTAGACATGCTGATAGTTCTAATCTAGGAATAGTCATGGTCTTGATTGGTGCTACACGAGATTTGCTACAAAGAAGTTTACTACAATATTCACCAGGGCTTGTAATACTTATATAATATTTCCCTTGTAATACTTATGAAGATATATCACTGCACCAAATGCCTTCTCGGAGTCATCCGGAAATCCTTTGAAAAAGCCTCTTTTAAGATGCAACGAGGTACTTGAATATTTTCTATGCTGTGAAGAATTTACTTGAACAAATTCCATTCATTGGCAATAGGTGGTGGTAACTGTTCCACCCAATCTAGCTTAAGCATCCAAAGTGCTTGCATGAATATCTTTGCCTTGCTAATAATAGGACCGAGTAGGCCTAAAGGATCATGTAATCGCGCTATTTGAGATAAAACATCTCTTTTCGTAACATCAGGCTTTTCATTAACAGTAACTTTATAGTGAAATGTATCCTTCTTATTATTACACAACATACCTAACATCTTTACAGTTGTATTACTATTACGATCAAATGAAAAATTCTGTAAAATCAGAGTTCTGCGAATCAAAACTAGTACACCACTTGTGTAGCTTCATTCCTCCTCTTTGGAGCAATTCTGTCTAATCTTGCTGGAGCTTGATGCATTCCTTCAAATTCGAAGATCCAGTAAGACAGTCGTCTACATAGGAACTTCCAAGACCACTTTCGATGCTACAGGAAAATATTTTTCTTTATCCTTCGCTAACTGTTTAAGTGAGACCATTGTGCCAAATATGGAGCTCATGCTGTGCCATAAGTTGCCGTTTTGAGTCTGTATATTTCTATAGGCTTATCTCCATCTTCTTTCCAAAGTATTTTTTGATATTTGGTCTGCGATGGCAATATTTCAATTTATCGAAACATCTTCTCAATATCGGCAGTAAATGCATAAATGTGTTTTCTAAATCGTATCATGATGGAAAAACGTTCCTCTTGAATCATTCCACTTTTACATAATATGTCATTCAATGAACAACCATTAGTAGTTTTGGCACTCGAGTCGAACACGACGCGTAAATTTTGTTGTTTTACTATTAGGTTTCAGCACGCCATGATGAGGAAGAAAATATTCTCCTTAAGTTTCAGAATAGTCTTCCATACTTTCCACATGATTTAAGGATTCATATTCCATTAAAAATGGAACATAAAGTTCTTTCATTACAGAATATCTTGAGAAACTATTCCACAATTGATTCAGTCTTTTTTCAGCGATTTCTTTTAAATCCCCTAATTGTATGTTTTCACCAATATCTGGCTTGAACGGCATTTTAACCACATACCTTCCATCTGCATGTCAGTAAAATGAGTTTTCAAAACGTTCATTGCAAGAATTTAATTCAGAATTAACTGTAGGTTTAGTTTCATTTACTTCTTCAACTTCCCAAACTTTAACGAATAACAACGAAGTTAACTTTTACTAAGTTATTTAACGAATAACAACGAAGTACTTGTTGACAAAAAACAATAATTTAAGTCGTAATTTTTTACATTTGGAATTCTAATGCTTCCAGAAACTAAAAAGCCGAAGCAGCTGTTTTGAAGAAGTAACTCATTATGTTTGTTTTAAACATATTTTATCTGTTTTAAAAAATTCGAAAAATAATTGTCTACCTTTTTTGCCTTGAAAAATTCGTCATCAGCTAACTTTATTCCATTCGGAATATTTAGTTGCGAAATATCAATAGATTTCTATGGTGTTATGTCAGTTATTTTAGGAACAACTAATAACTCTATTTCCCATTCATTTTCTAAGTTCGATAAGCGCGTCTTTATTCGTGATTTAACATTCGAAGTAGTGTTGCCTATTCCACTAATTGGAATAAATGTTCGTTCTTTTTTATTCCTAATGAGTTCATAACACCAACAGTACAAAAATTAGAAGTCGAAGCTGAATCAAGCACGGCTCTAAAAGGAATTCGTTCATCGTAAACATCGCGAAGATAAACAATCGCTGTATTTATTAACACAAATTTAGACTTATTTGCAGCTGCCATCAAAGTTGCGTATGGGGGAAAGGGGCAGTCCTCTTTCACATTCGCTGAGAAAATGTTCAAGGTCAATTCTTTTTCTTTCGATGATTCATTTTGTTTTTCGACATCTTTATGCAACAACGTATGATGTGTGTCTTTCTTACCGACATAACAACTGAATTTAGCTTTACACTGCGATAATAAGTGTGATGGAGAAAGACATTTAATGCATAGTTTATGTTCTTTAACAAAATCATACCGCTCAGAAACAGAAATGCTCTTAAATTTGAACAATGATAAATTGGGTGTAATTCTTTACACATAATGCATTTTCGAAAAGGGTTTGTTTAAGTTACCAAAGATTTTGAATTTCTAGAGCGACTTAATTGATTTGATACTTTAGTAGCATAGCTTTGCTTAGGAAAACTACTTTTATTTATTTCTTCAAGAATGCGAATTCTTTCTTCGAGAAGTTCTAAAAATTCATCAAGTTTGGGAATATCATTTGATTTTACGTTTAGTTCAAATGCTTTTCCAGATTCTCTATCTAATTTATGCAATAAAATATGTATTATCAAAACATAAGATAAATTATTTCTATCAAATTCTAATACACTTACAGCTCTCAAACATTTTTTAACTTTATCTACTAGTGATATCAACCGAGAAAGTGAGTCATTTATTTTTTCAAAGTTCAACAAATTATTAATAAAGGCATCAAGTACTGCTGTTTTGTTTTCATATCTGCTTTCAAGTGCAGAAAATAGCAACTGAAATGTATCCTGACATGATTCTAACATTTCTGCTTTACCTCTAAGTGATGCTTTCAAATAAAACAGTTTCTCAGTATCATTTAAATCATTATTATTCCCAATCATAGACATAAACTGCACTTTAAAATTCTTAAAATCTTCATATTTACCATAAAATTGAGAAAGTGGTAAATCAGGCAATTTAAAATTTGATTTAGAAACAGTTTTGGTTTCATATTTATCTTTATTTATCTTTATTGTTTCGCAATTAGAAAGAAAAATTCTAAAAAGGCGCCAACTGGGCTTATTCCCTATAACGCTAAAAACGCTAGAATCGGGACTGGTGAATAGCACGTTCAGCTAACTTAAGAATATCCGTTTTTCGATCTCTTTCGAGGGCGCAGTTTTTTTTTTTCCTCCCACGCCTCCTGCTCTAAAATGCCTGTAAATCTCTACGGTTTAATACGAGGACGGAATAAAAATAATATCCTTTTATTAGTGATATGCATATCGATGCTTCTGTAAAATAATGCCATTCAATCGAAATGTTATTATCAAAAATTAAAGCTCTTTTTTCCACTAAATAGGTATAAATATTTAAAGAATTTTAGTTTTGAAGTGATTTACATAATGAAGTTCTGTCTCTATTCGAATTGTTAAATTTCATGTTGCCTTAAATCGGAATCTTGTATTTTATATGCGTAGACGCACTAGATTATAGGCAATGTCTTGTTTTACAAATGCTTTATTAGAATGTAGAATTTCTATTGACAGCGCAGTAAGAAATGCCATTTTCCTACTTGCATTCTATATACAATGGAGCACATATTCTTTCTCGACCTGCTGTACATACAAGTATGATGACAAATTTTTTCTGAATTCAAACGCAAAATGATTTTGATATTTTCCTTTGTCAAATTATAAGAAAATGCTAGTTTAATTGCTAGAATACTTTATATGTAAATCTCATAGTTTAAACAAGCTCTTCTGATGTTATATTTTTACTATTACGTTTTCACTGAAAGACCTGTGAAAGATTCTGATAATAACAACTTCATTTCAGTAGATTTGAAATTAGAGTTTAGAAAGTTTAATTGCTACGTTGTGTAATACGTATTTATTGAGTGCATCATTTATAGCTCCTAATGATGCTGCGTATTGTTAATTAGTATTTCTAGAAATTTCTTTGTAACGTAGACACTGTTAAAAAATGTTACACTGAATAAAAAGTAACAGTTTCGATTAAAAATATTTTATAAAAAGTGTTATTCTTAATACTTAAAAGTTTAAATCAAGGGCTCTTTAAAAATATGCATATTTCTACTTAATTTAATGAGGAAAACATTAAATTAATAGTAATCTTTTGTAAAAATTTAGAATTCTTTAATAATAATCTGTTTGCCTCCCAATCGATTGCATGCATTTTTCATTTCCGAAGTTAACGCTTTGGAGAATTATTTTAATTCAATTTTATCTATTACTTATTGAATTCTCCTAAGCTTTCTTATAAATGTTCCGGGTCAAGAAAAAAACTTCAAACTTGCTAAATCACAGTTCTTCAAACTTTCCCTAATGAAAATAAGTTTATTCAAAGGATAACCGCTGAGAAAGTTTTAAATATTTATTTATTAGTCCAAAGAAGCTATTTTCCCTGAAGGACTATTAATTTCGTTTTGGCATCTTGCATTGGTTCACTATAAATGTTAGTTAACTTTTTAAATTGTGGCCACCAAATATTAGAGCCCTGTATTATATTTAAAGAAATTACATAGTGAAGAATCTGCATACATGTATATGTTTCTCGCATTGTGATAAAATGACGGTACCTAGAGCCATCAAATTTTGAATAACGTACGTCTCCACCTGAATGTGGGCATCTCGAAGCCCAAATTTATTAGTGATATGCATATCGATGGAGTTTTTTTATTATCTGTTTCACATTTTGTAAAACTTACGAATTTTTGATTAAAACATTCAACGATTTCAAAGTGAGCAATTGCAACGATGTACAGAAAAACACATTTTTTTCTCCAGCGCGCGACAAAATTCTAAAGCTATGCTCATTTTAACATCATTTTGCAATACTGCTGTTGAATTGAATTTTGTGGTTTAAGTGCGAAGACCATGATATTTAATGAATAAAGATAACACACAGAATGCTAAAAGAAACGACCTTTTGGGCTTAATGCGAAATCTGAAAGCTTTCAGATTTTTTTTTTCTTTTTTTCCTTTTTGCTTTTTCAGTTATTTTCAAATTATTGCCATCAAATACTATCCAGATATGAATCCAAATGAAAATTTGCAGTCAGTTATAAAAAGAAAATTGATGAAAATAATAATGATATTGAAGAAAAACGTGCTATTTACATATGGCATAATGATTTGTTGTTAAAAAATAACAAGTTCTTCATTAAATAAATGACTAAATATGTCAAAAGAAATAAACAGGAACGATGCTAAAAAAACGAAGGTGCTAAATATTAAGTTATTATGAATATATTGATAATTTGTATTTAATGAATTAAACATTCCAATTCTAAAAATTTTCTCTGAGTTTAGTAATGTGTCCATGCCTGGAGTTATCGATTTCGTTCATTAGAAAATTGCTATGAGTTCAGGTACCATCAGAATAATGTTTATTAATTTATAGGTACTTACGTTATGCATCAAAATATTTTGTATTAAATTATGAAAAAAATTTTAAAAAATTCTTTACTGAAATATTAATATGAATTACAGTTTCGTTATAATTACGTGCAGGCTTTTCTCAGTATTCGACTGTAGTGCTTAAGATACTACTTTAGTTAAACATTTGCACTGATATATCTTTATATGTTAATTAATAATAGTATAATGTTTTGCTTTTACCATTACAGAAAATAGTGCATAAGAAAGTATAAACAAGTATAAATTTACTCTGCATCTGATTTATCTTTTCATATAAAGTTGTTCATATAACTTTGAAATTAACTGATTTTTAGTTCAACTCAGTCCTTCCTTATTTTAGTACTTAATTCCCCGCTTTTCTGTGGGCAGTACAAATGTTGTTTTTAAAGACTTTGTGTCATCATTATTAAATTAAACATCTAGAAAACTAAAATAGCATTTCGAATCATTTTATAAATGATTTAAACTTCAGGCATCGTGCAAATATTTTATTTCGAAATAAAAATTTATTTTAGAGAAGTAGAGGCTTAATTTTAAAATATAAGATAATTTTCTTTTCGCCATATTTCATTCAATTGCATAATAGGATTGAGCGACATAAAAGCTAAACCTGCGCAGCTGTGTTTAGTGAATTGTTAAGCCTTTATGATGGAGTAAATGCTGTAAGAATTATTTAGGGCATCTGAGTTAAATCTTTCGTATGTTTAACGTTAGTGATGAATTATTACCTGAATTCTCTAGCTAAATGATCACGAAATATACTCAGCTTTAAAAAATATTAAAACATGATTCAGTTTTCCTGTGAAATGCGAAAATAAATAAATAAAGTTTGTATATAGAGAATAACATGCGTGTATTCGTTTCATTGAAATAATACACCAGACTCCAATTAATAAGGCCGCCATTTAATGCGGCAGTTCTTAGAGAACATATCCGTTAATGATAAAAAGCTCAGTGTGTACTTCTTCCCGGATGGTAGTATGCAGTTGAAACTGTGATATTTATCAAATCGGAGAAACTCTGACCCCGAATATTTAGAGTTTTCTAGAGCATAAAAAAGTTACGTTTAAATATAGAAAACGAACGTTAATCATATGTTTACATACATTTATGAATCATTTTCAAATTTTCATTTCTCACAAGAGCGTTCAGTTTTGGTTTTACCTTCTGAAATTTCATTTTTTGAAGAGCTGCAGAGACCATTAGACATTAATTTAGCAGAAGGTGACGTGAAAAATGTGCAGTGTTCTCGCCGGGATTCGAACTGGAACCTTCCGAATGCTAGCCGAACGCACTTTACAATTACACCATGAAGACACGCGGTGAGAGTAGAGAAAATACTTTAAATTCTTCCCACGTTTCGCGAGCAAACCGGTATTTAGGCAACCTAGTCGCCAAATTCAGGTGGCAGCGAACGATAGTCCACCACATTTTTAATTTGTCGTCGCTGTACAAACGTATGTTATATCAAAACAGGAAATATGAAACGTGAGCAGTGCCTTCGTCGGGATTCGAACTACAGAGCTCCCGTTTGCAACCCAGACGGGCTTTCTAATTGTACCACAAAGGCATGCGGTGAGGAAGCAGGCTATCTTAACAGAGTGACATCAAAGAATATCCTGATGGATTAAAAGGTAAAGGCCATACTGCGTATTATGAGCTGCAAGTCGATTTCTTTCATAATATATTCTTATTTCTCCCCTCTTTACAAAAGAGATACTTTCGCAGGAAATACTGTGTGCGTAACGTGGAGTAATGGGAAGAAGTTATCCTTTTCATATTAAAAAAATATGAGCATTTCAGTCCTCCAGAGTTGTTAACTATAACGAATGCAGCATGAAAAACTAAAATAATATTAAAAGCAAGGACAATATGATAAATAAACAGCCCAAATTACCAGAACTCTAATACGAGCAGCAGTTTTGATTTCCATAACTATGAAGACAGGTAGCATACAAGAAGAATTAAAAGTGCTGAGAGTGACGTAATGTATTAACCTGAGCAGCGTATAGCAAAAGACTTTTGTCTGCACTCCTCAGGTCACTAGCCTATGATTTGGATATCTTTTGCGTGTTTGTTGAAATTTCAGGTTTGTAGTCCACTTCGGATGAAAGGAAAGGCTCGAATACGACTGCCTGCTCACATTTTTAAACTGACACTTTTTCTATAGCTTAGGAACATCCTGCACTATTGTTTTAAACACTTATGCTCTTAAGCAGTTAAAGACTAACTTTCTACCCATCATTGCAACAGCAATAACTGTTGCACATTTGGCTTGCTTTGTAAAACCGGAGCTTTTTAGAGAGTTCTCCCTATATTCTTCATAAACTGCAGGTAAAAGTTATTAATGAAATATTTTGTTAAAGTCGAGTAAAGAGGAAGGTGCAGTTTTGTTGACTTTGTTTTCTCAAAGTTCAATCAAATGCCAACTCGTAATTAGTGTTGCTCACAAATTTTTCTAGACTTAATTCGTCAGACATCCTTGACGTATATGGACGCATCTGTTATGCAACCATAAATGTTTAACTGTGAAAACGTTTGAAACTGCAGCTATTTTTAATGAATATATTAAAGTACGTTATGGGTAACAAACGTATGCATAGAAATATTATGGCTGTTGTAAAGAGTAGAAAGTGGAAGTAACTTAATGGGAATAAATTTTATCACTAAGTTTTTATCATTAATTTCTTTCAATAAATATTTTATACTCTTAAATTAAATTAATGATTTGTCTTATTATAATATAAAAAACAAGTTTCAGATAACTGGAGCAGCAACTTAAAGGGAAATCCTAAGTTTACTATACATCCCAAATAACTAGAATCATTTGTATATAAACTGTTTTAATTTTCACTTTTTTCATACGAACCCCTTTAATTTATGTTGCTTTACAAGGGTAGAATTAAACTCCAAAGAAAATAAACTGATTGACGAAAAGGAAAAGTGAACATGTTTAAGAGAATAATATCAAGAAAAATACGAATAAAAGAATAATGTTTAAAATCTTAAACGCTTTCAAATTATTTGGTCTCTTCAGTTTGGTCATATTGTTTACTCACACAGTAAATTACTGAAGATTCCTATGACATTTCTATATGCAGTTTATTTTCTTTTACAGTCTTTTCTTCTTTAAACCTTCTTGTTTAAAAATATTTTTTATTCATTACAATGATATTCATTTCATTTGTATTTAAGGCTTACATCTACTAGCATTTTACTGTTATTTTCATTAATATATCCACTTGATAGAAGAAGACTGCAGCCCCTGAGCAGTCAACTCGCAGTCCCCACGTCCGTGAAAATGAGCAGCTAATAATACAAAATCGGAAATGTATTTCCTACTATGTTCAGTCGCAGGTTATCCATTTATACATTCATAACATTCACATAATATTGAGTGGCAGCGTGCAAGACTTCCAACACTTTTACAGAATCTTCAGATTTAGTTCTTTTTAATTACGTTATATTTTATTACCGTGGATTACGATAAGCAACTTCAAGAGCATATATGTAGATCTTAAAATCACAAATCATTCTAACAACTTTCATTCTTTAAATTCACTTTCTCCAAATGCTGTGCTTGTATTTCACGCAGTTTCCCAACATTTTGCCTCAACTCGTAGAGTGTTAGAGGTCAATCTTGTTTTTTTTCAATTTAAATAAATTACATTAGCAGGCAAAATGAGGCAGGCTAAGAAAAGGTTATTTAAGGATTTGAAGCTTAAATCATTTGTAGCTAAGAAAACGAAAAATACTACTATGACGAAAACGTATCTTGAATTTTACTATAAAACAAAGGATTTCAGTTTAGTTTTCAATATTTATTATATCCTCTTCAAAGCAAATCTTTCTGATTGCAGTTCAGTTAAGCTAACATTTCTTCTAGTTGTTAAAACGTGTTTTAAAGCCCTCTTTGTGAAATTTCTTTTAGTATTTGAAGCGAATTTTCTTTGATTACATGAATAGACTCAAGTTAATGACCACAAAGTTGAAATTTTAGCTACGGAAATAAGGAAAAAATCAGATGGGAAAGTCTGAGGTGAATGCAGAACAGGCTGAGGATTGGTTCTGGAGCTTTGCTGAAGCTTCACGAATCATAATGATGACTGATTATCTCTGACATTATTATGATCAAATGTATTATCGTGATGAAAAATCTACGAGTTAACTAGCTACAGTCAAAGTCGTTATGTATAAATGCTTCTCCCTGACAGCGCAGAATACTCAAATAACTCAAATACTCATGCTTCATTAACAATTCGACCGAGTGCTAGAAATTCATGATAATCAAAACTATGACAGTCAAAGAAAACTATCAGCGTTAACGTGATTTTTATATGCTTTTGAAGTGTTTATTTTGGCTTTGCGTTATTTTTGAACGACATTCACATTAAACATTGAGCTGTTTTTGCAGGTCCTTGTTTCAACTCTGATAATAATATGCTTTAGCAAAGGTTTGCCTTGAGAAATTAGCTCTTGAACCGCCTGTGTCGTATGAACTCGTTATTCATATTTTAACAATGCGAGAAGCGAACAGAGCACGAGTTAAAATGACCTTTCAAACTATCTCTAATTATTGTATGACCACCGCTCAAAAGTAATACATTAGGTGACATGGATGGTTTACCGAAGCGCAGTTCACCTTCGATGCATTCTCTGCCTTTCTTCAACATCCTGCACTGTTCAAAATTTATTGTTAATACGTCGGCTCTAAATCTTTTCTGCGATTTCAAATGATTTTAATCAGAAATTCCATATTACAAAGCAAAGTTTATACATGTTTTTTCCTAAATTATGTGCGACATAATTGGAAAATGTAACGTAAATACTCTGTATTCATTAAAAACAAATAAATTTTCTAATTATAAAAGGAAATAAAATGTGAAGGATGTAGTTTCAATCAGCCTTAATAACTTCTGAAAATCTTTGCAAAGAAATTTTCACGTGCATAATGACTCATTCCTGATACTCTTTTTTAGTCACAATTGTAACTGCGTTACAGTGACTACCATCTATACTAAGATAACAATCACTAGAGAAAAAATAACATCATGATCTGAGATGCAGAAAACAATTCCTATCTAACTTATATATGAGCTGTATTACCTCGCTGACATACTCCCTCCGTCCGCCTCCCAAAAAGGAAAAGTAATTCTTGAATATAGAAAGAAGTAATAAGGCTAAGTAATCTCATATAAACCTTTAGAGAGCGTCGACTAAGGAAAAGAACCCTTTTCATGCAAACAAAAATAGGAATTTTGTAGCGCATAGTAAAGCTTATTAAAAGCAGATTTATGCTATATGAAGGGAGATAGTGCTTGACCTTCTTGTAAGATAAAACGGCTTATTTTGCTCCGTAACGAACTTAATTTTAAGCACGTGTTATGTAACTCTGCGTAGTCTGCGTTATCTTGCATAATATGCCTTAAGGCTTAAATTGCTCTTAATCAAGCATCTAATGTAATATGGGTCTTGTTGCTAGGCGACGGATGCTTTCATTCACTGCGCTTCGTCGCTCTTCCAGATCGTTCCGGCGGTCAGCTTAATGAATAGTACCTCTCGATGGCTTCATTCTGTTTGCGCGCAAAAGACTCGCTGGATTTTTTCGACTGTTGAACTTAGGAAACTAATTACGGACAGTGAAATCTGGCATTTAAGCAAATGCTAGAATTTATGATTTGAATACATTTCGTTTCTTGCCTAAATCATTTATAGAAGGTTTCATCTACACAGGCATAACGGAAGCCTCCCAAATTATATAACACGCGACCTACATACATTCACAGTTTCGTAAGTGTGAAAATGTCATAACATTAAAACTTACCAATTCGGGAAAAAGAATTCCGTAAATAAATGTTCCTTTCTCGCCTAGTACTTCTGGCATTAAAACAGCATTCGCACGATTAATTTAATAATTCATTTCTTAGTGTTCATTATTTATTTACTCTTAAAATGGATTCGAAATTGTAAACAGAATGCACTGGTAATAAATTTAAAAAGTATGTAATTATATAAATGAAAAACTGGAAATAATCTATATGCATAAAGCTCGGAAAACTATCGTAAGAGCAACTCGAAATATCAATCAACTATTTCGACAGTGAATACGATAGTGTAGGATAAAAGCATAGAGGAAGCATTGTTAAAAGCATAGAGGGTGCAGCAAAATTGCAGGGAAGAATAATTACAAATAACAGGAAGGACCCCATTTCAGAGACGGAGAAATTATTTTCTTCCCAGATCGACGATCCGACATAGATGCTAATAATTTTCTGATTATCCAGGAGAAAGCTAGGTCCTACTTAATGATTTACAAGGGGAGTCAGCATCAAGAACACGAAGAGTACATTTAAAACTTGTGATAGATAATTTGAACGAATCAAGAAACGTACAAATTTATAGAGTATCATTGTTACGAGTTAGAAATCAAGTGCAGATATGGAAGCGGCAGCTATATGTTCTGGTAAATATAATTGAAAAGGAGAAATAATATTGACGAAATGCCTCTGTAAAGGAATAGGCGCATTTCCTTATTCTAACATAGACATTACTTGCAAAAGCAGAAACATCTATACCTAACTTTCCAAACTGGTTAGGTCACTATCATGATGGGCGACAAAATTTAAGGGAAGTTGAAACTAAACCTTTAGCCACAAAACAGCATTCCTCTTCATAATCATCCATCTCCAAAGCCAATTCGCCTATTATACAGCCAAATTAACTGTCACAAGACATTTTTTTAGACTTTTGTAGCTTATATGCGAGTAAATACTGCTGCAAAGGGCGTTTGCAAAAATTCTTTTAATCCTGAGAAAGAGGTACTCTGTATAGTTACCCTCGAAATTGAAAAACTTTTATTCAAAATCTGCGCAAAAGGTTGCTTTTTTAACTAATTTTAAATTTCACATTGGCGCTGTTATTATCTGCGTATGTTAAAGGCGTTGATTGTAAGTTTTTATTCACTTATTCTAAAGAAATATAACAACAGTTTTTAGAAGAAAGTTTTTAAATACGTATAACATATCAGAAATCCTTTTTTTTAGTTCAAAGGGGCAATTTGCCCAGAAAGGCTATTAATTTCGTTTTGGCATTTTGCGTTGATTCACTACAAGCGTTGTCACACTTTTCAAATTGTTGCCACCAAATATTATCGCCCTGTATTATATTTAAACAAATTAAATAATGATGAAGCTGCATAAATAAATGTATGCATGTTTCTCGCATTGTGATTAAACAAGGGTACCTAGAGCCATCAAATTCTGAATAACGTAATCCTCTTGCGAATATGGGCATCTGGAAGCCCAAATTTGAAATTTGGAATTTGTTTTATTATGGATTTCAGATTTTATAAAACTTTAACGAATTTTTGATTAGTAAACTCAATTATTTGAAAGCGAGTAATAGCAACGTTGTACAGAAAAAAACATTTTTATATGCAGCGCGTGAGAATATGTATCGTAAATTCTAAAGATATGCTTATTTTAAAATTATTTTGCGATACTGCTGTTGAACTGAATTTTATGGTTTAAGTGCGAAGAACCTGATATTTAATAAATAAAGGTAACACAGAAAATGTTAAAAAAGGCCTCTTTGGACATAATTTAAACCCTGAGACCTTTCAGGGTTTTTTTTTAATTCTGTAGGAGAAGTACTATCATATAGAGTATGTTTTTTGTTAGTGATATGTATCTGTCAGGATTACTTAGCTCAACTGCTCAGTTGTTATAATGTACGAATGATTTTTAATAAAAAAATTACAAAATTTGACGAATAAGTTTTTGAATACTTAGCCGAGAAGTATTAAAGAATCGGGCTTTATCAGCACCTGAATGGAGGTTTGTAAATTTAGAAATGAAATTTAAAATAATTAAAGGGCTATTTGTATATTTTGATAAGTACATTTAATAGCAAAGAATGAAAGTTCTCTTTCAATTAAATAAGTAGATATTAATGATCAAGAATATTATCCTTTTACTTTTAAAAATAAACAAAGCACAACGCAAAGAAATAAAGACATTTATAGGGAACTTAAGTGCAATGTAAAACAAATATAATAGTTATGTATGAAAAAATATCATATTTGCAACTAAAATTGTTAATTACATTTAAAATGTAATATTATTTATTTATCTGTCACTAAAAATTAACCTACCAGACGATTTCCAGATAGCTTTTGAAAACAAATAATAATCTATATTATTAAAAATCTGTGCTCGTCTGTTGGTTTGTTTGTGGCATTATCTCCTGCAGAACGGCGGGAATTTGAGCTTCAAGAAAAGTACCTCGGATTCCAAAAATTCGTGGGAAACCATTTCGGCTATTTTCATTTTCGTACGACTTTATTTAGCCGAGATATTAATTAAAAACTCTGAAAATGCTAATTTTAACTCTCATTTTTCGAAATGGCCATCTCGTACGCTGCAGATAAAAAACTGCTTTATTTTGAAAAGTGTTACCACTACTCGCTTTCAAATCGTAGAGTATCGTAATGAAAGATTTCTAAGTTTTACACACTATGAAATAAGAATAGCACTGCCAAATATTAAATGTATTGAAGGTATTTCTCCCGCTTTCTTCGCATGCCTTCGTGGTGTAGTGGTCTGCATGCTCTGACGCGTAACCGGGAGGTCCGTGGTTCAATTCCCGGCGAAGGCGTTGCTTATTTTCCACCTCTCCTGCTTCGTAATAACCTAATGTCTCTACAACTTTTCCGAGTGGCAGCAGTCTTGCGCGGTGGAGATAAAAATGTGCTTTATTTCCAAACGTGTTGCCACTGTTCGCTAGCAAATCGTAAAGGTTGTTAAGAAAAAATGTGTACTTTTTACAAAATATGAAATAAAAATAGCATTGCCAAACATTAAATATATTATTATTATATAAGATCATGTATTATTATTATATAAGTTGAAGAAAGCACGTTATTCCATGTGACGTCGTTGTATGTTGAAAATGCTTCGTCAATGTCATCATTTTTAAGTCAATAGTTGCTGTTGGAAGCTTTTTTGTTTGAGATTAAGATAATTGGCACGGCATGTTATTGCCACTTCAATTTTTTATTGATATTGAGAAAAAGTTATATTGCATTAAATTTAAATCATGATGTCATACGTATTAATCTGAAGGGTCCAAAGCTTTCGTTTCCATGCACTTTCCTTTCAGATTTTATATAGAACTCATAAATTTTGCTTTGGTCGTAACTAGCAGCTTTGCATATAGTACGTTAAATTAATAGTTCATTTTAATTTTCAGTGTTTTAGTACATAGAACTTATAAATATTGGTTTGACGTAGTTCGCTCATCAAGATTTAAAAATTCATGTTAACTCGACAAAACTGCAAGGTAAACTGATTTTACAGCTGTTTAAGACACTAACGTTTAAAGGCGGTGAGTTGAATAAAAATACCATTCAATGAATATTATTCCTTTTCACTCAGTTACAGAAAGACTATCCATTATTTTGAAATGGCATTGAAATTTTTATTTTATTTTATTTATTTACTATTTTCCATTTTTATTTTTTGAGCTTTAAGGAGAGATTGCGCAATTATTGGTCAAACGGCTAGCTTATTTAAAATTTATATATTTTTGGAATCTTATGCTTTTCTCAGTTACTCATACAATTATAATTGTAGGCAATTTTGTAAATAATACTTTTTTAGCTTAAGAAGTGACATTAATTCTGAAACCCATTTTTGTCCGTATTACTTTTGTATTCGAATCACTTCTCAAATTGCAGCCACCAAATGTTATCGCCACGTATTATTTTTAAAAAAAGTTAAGTAATGAAAAATCTGTATGTAGTCATGTTCTTTACAACGTGAAAAAACAAACGCATCTAGATCGACTAAATTTTGAAATACGTAGTCCTCCACCCGAACACGGGCATCCTGAAACTCGAATTTTGAATTTCAAATTCGTTTTTATTTTTTAATATTTATTTCATATTTTATACAACTTTAATGAATTTTTAATTAACAAATTCAGCGCTTTAAATGAGAGAAGTGGCCACACTGTTCGAAATAAAATATTTTTACTAGTGCGTCAACCTGTTGCCATTCAGCAAAATGTAAGATATTTTTTCTCGCATTTTATTCAAACTGGGCTATTGGAAAGCAATATGTTGTCACTGCCTGAAATAAAATGTTTTGATCTTCTACGGCCAGAATGTTGCCATTTAGTAAAGCCTAAGATCTTTCAGATCTAATTTGGAAGATTCTTGAGTTAGAATGTAAGTGTTCTAAAAGTAATGGACACAGATCTTAAGAATATGCTTTTTAAATTAAATATTTGTATTATATTACACTAGCTAGATTCATTAAAATCATTATATATTGTTTCTATTAACATGATAACTATGTTAAGCAAGTGGTTGCGTAAACAGCTGGGTTTTAAAGAAGTAATGCAATGAATCTAAAACAAAATGCATGATAATACTTAACACTCTATCCGGAATTCTGAAGATACGCTGTTTTTAAATAATAACAAAAAGACGAAAAAAAATTATAACTCATCTTATTAAGAAAACTGAACACTTATATCACTAATTGAGAAAAGAATGAAAACAAGTAGAAAAATTTATGGCAACACTTAACACTCTATCAAGAATTCTAAACATATCCTGCTACGCAGCTTTTAAAAATTTTGTGATTTTGCTCTTGAGTTGTATGCAGCGTTAAGTGCGAAGAAAGCAATGCTGAATAATAAAGCTAAAACGAAAAACAAATGCATTAACAGAAGTGAGTTTAAGAGCAGATTGGTTGCCTGCGATGCTCAGTGAGAGCATGAGAGCATAAAAACTTGTGTAAACAAACCCTGTGGTGCGATGTTAAAATCTAAATACCACCGGATTTTCTTTCTTTTCTTTTTTATTTTGTTTGTTAATAAAATTAATTAGTGAATTATTAACTGAGATCTCGATGAGTATTATGTTAAAGAATTTAGTTAAAATATGGGCTGTCTTCCATCAAATTTAAAACTTACGTAAGTTATTGGCTGTGCTAGCCTCAGGGATTGCTTTGTTTATATTATATGAACGCCGGACCGTTTAAAAATGCAGTGGTTCATTATATATATGTATTGAGCTATCATTCTCACGATGACTGAAATATTTGACGATTACATTAATGTTGTCCTATTTTAAAGATTTTCATGATAAAGAGAAAGCATATCCCATCTTTGCAGAACTGTGTGATTATCCCTTCCAGCCCTTGAAACTGAATATTTATGGGAGGGACTATATTCCAAAACGACTTTGCTGCGACTTCGGGGAAGATGATGACTCACCTAGTTTTTCTGGGACGTCAGTTGGCACCCAGATCTGGTCTGCCTAGACCCTTCGTGCTGTATTCCCATACTGAGTTACGCTGCGACGCGAGTGATGCATTTTACAAGAGAGAACTAATTCTGTGACACGTTTTAATTATGGAACACGGATGGCTTCTGGTGATGAAACACTGCGAATATAGTTTGGAAGCACGCGTCCCAGCCCAAAGTGTCGGCATTACCATCCATCAAAAAATAATGAGGAATTGATCAGCTGTCGTCCTGTAAGTAAGAATAATAGCGTTCAAATTCATGTACAGAACTTTGCAGAAAAGGATGATTTCAACTGCGGATCTTCTCTTGAGGGTATGACTATGACCCTGCAATTTGGTATAATTTCAGGAACAAATTACCAAACTTTATTTTCAAATATTCCGAAGCATACTTAATAGTCAAAAATCAGTTAGTGATATTTTGAGCAAACGGCACAATGTATTTGTTCTTCAACAGCTTTTTAAAGGCACTTGTGGTGGTTTCCGCCTCATGCCAGATTATTTTGAATTAGACTAATATTATACTGATAAACATTTAGACTTATGCAGTGAAATCACGTAGACTATTCAAACTGCTCTCTGTTTCAAAATGTTGTACCGCAAAAGATAAGAAGTCGGCCATGGAGATGCTACCAGATGGAACATTGAACTAGGGAGCAACGCTCGCAGAAAATTAACAATGCGTTTTACGAGGAGTATTTAACCACTCTCGATAAGCTGAACTGCGAGAAATATGCAGTCCATCATCCAAACATGCGCCGTCTTCCCTGTATAATAGAAAGACTTCAGAAAAAGCTGTTAATAATACTGACAAAGCCAATATTATCAATGAACTTCAAAACACTTGCCCAAAAACTTTATGTAGACACGTGCAGTTGTACTTATGACAATGATAATTTTTAAAGAAAATTTCATTGCCACCTCTATGAGATCAAATAGAAATTTTGCGAGGAAAAAAGTATATTTTTATTTAGCTGTCGACTGTTTTTTATTAGGTTTTAAATGACTATATCTCTTTACTTTGCTCTTACTTCCTGAGGCTACGTTATCGTAAGATTAAACGTTTTAATCTTACACTGATTATAGGAAATGATTTGTTACTCAAATTTTATATTAATGCATTACAAGATTTTGCATTTCATCAAAAAAATAGATAAAGTGTTACTATTCCTAATGAGTGGTATTTTCGTAGTGTGTGTGTGAGTGCTGGATATTTAATTGTACTTTCCCCCCAATTACGCGTGGGACAGATCTACTAATATGCGGCATAAATGTGCTTATCTTTTAAAAATTCTAATTTAGACTTGATTAAAGTTAGTTGAATCAGTATTAAATGTATCTAAAGTGCTGATTGCGTTACAAAATTATTCATGATTTTTGTGTGCGTATTATAAGGCTAGATAAAATGAACTTCGGGTTTCCCCACTCATAGTAAATCTGAAGCCCATAGGAATCTGCTAAGACTTATTTTTAGTTAAATATAATTGCTTTCTAGAGCACATTTTCTAAAACTTGTTGGGAGTTCTGGGTAAATAACTTAAATTTAGTAAAGGTTCTGTCTACGATTGGGTAAAAGAGTAAATATTTTACAGTGGAACATGGTTATTTCTTATTTATTTCTTAACGTTATATTCTGAAAATAGTTCTAAGAGGGGTCTTATGTATACGGTAGTACGCAATGTAAGAAAATGTGAATGAACTAATCTTTAGTGTTTACGTCTTAGAAAAAGACAACAGATAGCAATGTTAATTAAATTAGTCCTCGAAAATGCGTAGAAAGTCCCTATAAGAAAAAATTATAATTATGAGAAAATGGAACATTATTTGGGTGCACTTCTCACTGAAAAAAAGGTTATTCCTTATTAAATGGTTGTTAGCAAGAAATACCAGATGATATGATGAGGATTTTATGAAGAAATCTCTATATTTGGGACGTATGAAAGTTAGAAATTCAAAAATACAGCATAAATTTTGGTAAAATAATTCCTACTCTCTCTTTCTTTGATTCATTCTGCAAGTATATGCATATTGGCAATGATATGTTACGCAACAACATACTAGTCTTGAACATGATTTTATAACGTAATCTTGTTAAAGACTACTGTATCGTTCACTGTTTATATATATCTACCATAATATATCTTTTACTATATACAGGATCTTTCAGAGATCATGAGACAAACTTGGAAGGGTGGTGGAGCGTCTAAAACATGCATTTGTTTATAGGAATGTAGGGTCTTAAGTGACGGGTTAAGGCAGGAACGCAAAAAAACGGCACGAGAGAAAAACGTGTTTATGTACAAAATCAACGCAAAGTGCTTCTTTGCAGCAATACAGTATTCACACAAAAATGTTCAAAATTGCGACCTCCGGCAGTAATACATGCTTGGTAACGTCGCAGAAGGGATTGACGAACATTTTGAAAAGACAGGCATTTCGCGCACGCTTGCAGCCGCAATGGATATTCGTGCAACGAGGTCCTCCAGTGAGTCAACGGGAGTCTCGTAAATGATGCTCTTCAGATGACCCCATAAAAAAATTCCAAGCTGGATAAATCTAGCGAACGGAGTGGCCGTCGAACGGGTCCACCACGGGCAAGCCATCGTCCCGGAAATGTCCATCCAAGTAATTGCGGACCCGCACATGGTTACGGGCTAGTGCACCTTCATGTTGGAACCACATGCGATCACGAACGACAGCCGGAACATCCTGCAGCAATTCCGGTAGCACCTCTTGCAGAAAAATATAATAACATAAGCCATTTGTACGTGCAGGTTAGAGGTATGGGCCTATGAGGTAGTCGTTAACAATACCCGCCCACACATTCACATAGAAGTGAGTTTGAAATGCACGTGGACATGTGCCGTGTGGATTATGAGTTGCCCACACGTGCATGCTGTGGCTATTGAAGATGCCATCTTGTGAGAAAGTTGCCTCGTCCGTGAATAGACATCTGATGGGAAATCCGCCTGCGCCACACTGTGCGAGAACCAATGACAGAAATGACCTCCAATAGGATAATCTGTCTCTTGCAAGGCTTGAACTCTCTGCAAATGGTACGGTGCAAACCATTTTCATTCAATACTCTCCAAACGGTGGAATGACTCAGCTGCAGACGACGTGTAATAGCTATTGTGCTTGTCTGAGGTGATTCATGCACAATGTTCAAGATGGATTCTTCAATGCGAGGTTGTCATGCAGTTCTTCTTCCACTCCTAGTGTCAGAGGCGGCTTGAAATGACCCGTTTTCATCCAGAGAACCGATGCAACCTCTCGAACATTGCGTGCTTCGGCGTACGCCTGTTCGGAAGCCGTTCCTGGTACAACAGTAGCGCTGCTCTGCCACTCCTGTTTGCATCACCATACACGAGATGCATGTAATATTTTTTCCTGTGCGTAAACTCACCCATCGCGCTCGATATCAGAGTTCAGGATGATCCTCTGATGCATCGGATCGTGGTTTGTCCGGCTCACTACCGCCCTCTTTCAGGATGATCCTCTGATGCATCGGATCGTGGTTTGTCCGGCTCACTACCGCCCTCTGCCGCTGCATTGCCAGCCGGTCACTGCTGTAGTTCCTATTACTGTTAGTGCTCCCTTTTTTGAACATTTATTGTGGATACTGTATTGCTGCAAAGAAGCACTTTGCGTTGATTTTGTATATAAACACATTTTTCTCTCGTGTTGTTGCATACAAACAATGCAAGAATATAATGCAGTTAGAGCTAGTAAATAATTAAATAATTAAAAGGTCTTACAAACTTGTATAGAAAATCAAATAGTATACTACCACTAATATATATATATATATACTATAATATATCTTTTACTATATATATCTACTATACTATATACATCTTTTACTAATATATATATATCTTTTACTATATATACATTGTTGCATGCGTAGGGGTTCGTAATTGATCGAGTGCGCAAGTCGTTAAAAAGTTGATGAAATTAATTCTTTTCACAATAAATAAAACAAAATGCTAAAATATTTCTTCAGAGATATTCGTACAATATCACAATATCTCAAACGTTAAACAGAACTCAACTCAAAACAGAGGAACTAATTCAATCTCACAGCGAATTCGCTACAGTCACTAACAGCATTATCCCGGGGGACGCGTGCTGTATTATGTAACAGGAGAACGCGCATGATGTGTCAACACACCCAAGCAATTAAATGTCGTGAAAATGTAACATATTATTAGAATTAAGTAAAAGAATGCATTCTGTATTAATTACAACATTTATTATATAAAATAGCTTAAAATATTGCTAATTTTGAGATTAATAACAGATAAATCTGGCCTATTAGAAAGTACTTAATTTTTTTCAGATGACTAGGAATCGTTGGTTTCTATGAGAAATGCTTGTTTTTATTTGTGAATCCAAACGCAATTATAATCCAAATTATGCAGAATTGTTACATTAACAATGAGTTATATAATTAATTTTCGAATCAATTAGGCTCATTAGATATTTTGCAGTTTATACACGAAACTTCTATTTCACAGTGCTCTTGACATATATTATTTTTACACTTCACACATACAGTTTTTGATTTTCTGTCTTTTTCCCTTGACCACATGTAACATCTCCCGTAACATAATTGCCTTTTCTTTGTTTGTGGCTCATCAAGAGAATCTTCATTGTGTTGCTTCTGTTTCTGCCGTGATTTCAGATGAGAATCTAAAAGTATAGATCCAAGTTCCGTGCATCGATGGGTGAAGCCACATCTTTAGATATATATGTATTGCCAGGCGAATATTTTTTATGATATTATGCGACGCCATGCGTCTTTAAACTCGAAGGGGTTCTTTCTGCCATTTTGTTATTTTATCTTTTACTATAAAATACTCAATTTGATTACAAGGAATGTCTTCTGAAGAGCCGCACCGTTCTTCTGATTCAGACTGAAGATTCAATACTGACTGATTTTTCAATACTTAAATAAGTTTTACTTTTGATTTTGGCATTTTCGCGATTTACGTTTTTCCTTAACTGTTTTTAAAGCAAAAGAGGACTAGAAAATTCTATTTTTTAAATTCTTATTAAAATTCTGAAAAATATCTTTTTCTATGATGATTTTAAATTGACATTCTGTTCCTTGGAGAAGGTATATGGAAACTTTTCTTATTATAATTTATTGTGAATTATCGGTTTATTACTTTGCAGCTTAAGGGCAAGTCTTGGGCTTTTTAATTTATGTTTAATTACTTTTACGTTTTATTTTTTTAGTAAATATGAATTTACAATATGTAAATATTATATATTGTAAATTTTCCATTAATTTATTTGCCAGTGTATTTTTTTTCATAAATAGATATAGTTGTCTAACAAATATATATACATATGTATGAAAAAAATACATTGGCAAATACATAAATTAATGGAAAATGACATTCACGAAAGAAACTCCTAGTAAAATAAATTATAAAATAAATTATAAGTCCACTAGATAATAAGGTTGGAACTGATTTAAGTTCGAACAAACATGTTAACGTTATGTGCTGGAAAAAAATGTATATTAATAAAACAATATTTCAAGAGATGGAATTGTAATCGATGGGTAAAATCGTTGAACACTAGGTAATTCAACTCTGATTCGACACTGTAAATATTGATTTTGGGAATTTCTTTAGACATGTAATCTAAATAATTATTAGCTTCTCTTAAAACTTGTACATGAAGGCAGAAATATCCGCAATTAGTATGCAGAATAAGGTGATAAAGTATAATTTGCTTAGTCAGGGCTTTTAAAGTGTAAAATATTGGCATGGATGCGATGAATTAGTAAAAAACACTGAATTAAAAGGTATTAAACTTTTAAAATAATAGGAGAGATTTCTGTGTGACTACATGGACCAGTGAGTGTGGTTCTAAAACTATGGAGGATGAGCCTTTAGATTTCACTATAAAATTCAAAATATATCAATCCAGTTTGAAGGTACTCCAAATTCTAAACTAAACATTGGTAACAACGAAGAGCTTAAAAATCATACATCCAAATATAAATGATATTAAAAGTTATAAGAAAATGCATGAATATGCAAGAAATTATAAAGTTTGAAAATGCGAATGAAGTTAATACTAATAATAATGAAGTTAATAATAATAGAATTAGTAATTGTAATACTACTACAAAATGAAAAATTGAAGAATGTGTTAATTAAAATAGAACTATAAAATATACACTACGCAAGGAATGAATTCTGTATGAATATTATACGAATAGGACAATAGAAGGCCTACGCACCGCCTCCTCTTGATAGAGTCTTCGTTTCATACTATTGTGTTCGCAAATTCAGGGGAATGTACTCAAGTTTCATAAATATAAATTTTTTTTCCATGAGCATCAAATAAACGCAGTAAAGTGAGAACTTTTTTTTCGAAAAGTCAAGATTTTCTACGCTATATCCTCACTAAGTTTATATCCCTTTGTACGTTAAAATTACTGTAGTAATAATTGTTAATAAAAATATGTTTTAAATAAATAAAAATACGTTACGTTTTGTTCGGGTCAAACTCTATAGGCCGCGTAAAAATATTCATTGGAAATATTAAGATGAAGGATAAATATTTTAAATTGTTATTGTAGTAAGATTATAAAAATTACAGAAAGGAGTATGGATAAATATTCTTGGAAACTGAATAAAGTAAGATGAAAATAAAATAAAGCATAAAATATATGTCCGAATGCATTTTGATTAACGCCAGCTAAACAAGTCATACTGCTTGTAAAAGTTTACGGGTTCATTTTCCGAAAGTTAAAATTCGGAATGGTCTTGGTTTACAAAATGAGAAATTAATTGTAAATTTCAACTGAAAAGCATATGATGGCGTAAATATGTAAGTACATTAATAATTGTCAAGCATTAAATAATGAAAATATCGTTTTTATTTTTAAATAGCTTTGAAACTAACATAAGTGTTCATATTATACATCGAAAACTTCAATAAATAATGAAGGTGCTCTTCTAACTATGGAAAATATCTGGCTAAAATTTACACACATTTCGATTACATGTATCATGCTTGAAAAAAAGAATACAAAAGAATTTGTGCAAAGTTGCAATAAAAGAAGTCTAAAATAAATTCGAATATTTTCAATCAAAAATAGTATAAGCACTGGCGAAGCATTGTTCAAGCATAAGTCATTTCTGGACTGCAAGAGATAGCATTTCTAACCATGTAGCTTACTGAAAACAGTATTTGTCTGTCCCATCTAGTTATTTATTGCTTTTTACTTCCTTGTACGACGTAAAGAAAGTACTGTAATCACAAAAAAATCTACGTATCATATTTCAACGAAAATATCCATTTTGACCTTTATCGAATGCAATTTAAATTGTTTTTGCCTGACATCTGTAATACGAATAGAATAACGCACTCTCAGCACGTTGAAATTTTGTATATAGGACTGCTATAACACGTAGATGTGTACCACCTACTTTGGTTTCAATTCACCACACCAAAAGTCTATAAATACATGTATACCCACTCTATTACTCGGCTCAGTGATTTCAATTTTTCTTCATTCTTATATGTTAGTAAATTGCACACTTTTTTCTTTAAAAATGACTGAATTATGTTGTTCTTATCTTCCAGTTAAAGTTTTTATGCCTTTAGTTAATCTGCATGCAATATTTGTAGAATTATTAAACATTTTATTTAAAGTGCGGTATTTTTACCATAGCAGCCGTATTTGTATACATTTGAAACTTAGCAGAATAATGAATTAATTCTTTTTGCCGAGTGAAACCAAAAGGAAACTTCTACTTCTTCTAGTTCTGAAAAATCTGCCTTCTTGCCTGCTGGCCGATTTGCTTGTTTTTGCACAGAAACAACTAATTTTAATTGTAAAAATTGTTTTTAATTGTTTTAACTGCATTTGGTGTTTTATGTTTTTCTATACCTTTCAATTTTTAATGAAGGTATTTTGAGTTTTTATGCTTTTTTGCCTTGTCGCGAAGTGAGAACTGATTTGAATGAGAAATATATCTCTTAATGAAATTCTGCACTAGGTAAGCGTCGCTGAATCGTTTGGAAAAATGTTTTCTTTTTTACTTGCTTAATTTCTTTTATACATCGTTTTAGATTTATTATAGTGATACGGATTTCGTATTTATTTAGAATTGTAATTAAAATAGATTTATTTTCCCGTGCAACGCAGACGCACATGCATTTAATATTTAATAAAGAAATGTCTCGTAATTTCTGTTGTCATCCACAAAAATTGAGAAACATCGAGAAAATAGGTATTACCAGAATGTTCTAGTGAATAATTAAAAAGCTTATAAAAGCCGAAATAAAACACCTCAGCTCAGTTACAGCTGTTTTAAGCGAACTGTTGTTTACCTAATGCTGTTACGGATTCTAGAGAATTCGCTGTCAGATAGAATTAGTTTCTCTGCATTGAATTAAGGTCTGTTTAACGTTTGAGATATTGTGATATTGTACGAATATCGCTGAGGAAATATTTCAGCATTTTGTTTTATTTCTTGTGAAAAGAATAAATTTTATTAATTTTTAACGACTTGTGCATTCAATCCATAACGAACCGGTACGCACGCAACAATAGTATTTGTCTAGAAACATGTGGGAAGGATTAGATAATTTTTCAGATGATACAATTTCTGTGCATTCTGAGTTTTAAAATGAATGAGATGTAACGCTGTTAAGTGAACCTAACGCCGGAATGTTGCTATGGTGAATAAATATAGTGAATTTTAAACAGTGAATTTATTCTATTGTGGTTTAATGCTCTATCGATGAAGTGGATTTAATTTAATTCAATGAGTTTAAATGAAATGAAGAAAAAATGCGTATAATTTAATATTCTGTACAAGGACGTCATGTGGTGTATACATCAGATTTTTTATGATAAAGAGATTTCATAGTTCTGAATACAAGGAGCTTTGTATTCGTTTGCCATATGTTCTTCTCTATCGATAAGTATTGCTAATTGGTATTAATTTACTTCTTACGCATTGAAAAGAACTTTTTGCGATTTTAAGCGTTACAACTCCGGATAGAAATTACTGGGAAAATTATTTTGCGTTGTGGTCTCGTTCTATAAGGTAAAAGTAATCAAATTTAGTAGCATATTTAGATCCGCGCCTCTACATCTTTTCAGTCATGGTTTAAATTCTGGTACTTTTCTCAACTAATTTGCTCATTTCCTAACATGTTGGCCAGTACACTACCGAAATTATATAACTTTTAGGCGTCCTTATCCTAAGTAGAACAAAGATGCCAAAACAAAATATTAAAAGTTTCAGATTTTAAATTACGTCCAAAGTCGCGTCTTTTTAACATTTTGTGTATTACCTTTATTTATTAAATATCATGTTTTTCGCTCTTAAACCATAAAATTCAGTTCAACAGCAATATCGCAAAATAATTTAAAATGATCATATCTTTAGAATTTCCGATACACAGTTCCACGCGCTAGAGATAAAAAGGGTTTTTTTTCCGTAGAGTGTTGCCATTGCTCGATTTTCAATCGTTGAGTTTGTTCATCAAAAATTCGTTTAAGCTTTATAAAATATGAAATAGATAATAAAACAAATTCCAAATTTGGGCTTCCAGATTCGCATATTCGGGTTAAAACGTACGTTATTCAAAATTGGATGACTCAGGGTACAGTTGTCTTATCGCATTTGGAGAAATATACATACATTTATGAAGATTCTTCATTGTTTAATTTATTTAAATATAATATAAGGCGATAACTTTTGGTGGCAACAATTTGAAAAGTGATACAGCTGTTTATAGTGATTCAACCCAAAATCGCAAAACGAAAACAATAGTCCTTCAGGGACAAAGCCCCTTTGGACTAAACGTTTAGCTTTTGTGGATATACAGCTTTCGCTGTAATTTGCAACGTAATATTTCTTAACTGCCTAAATTTATAGTGTTGAAGTTCGTGTTTTTCATTTCGAAAAGTATTTTATTGTCTAAATATTTTGTTCTCTCTAAACAACCAATTCCTGGATTTCTTACATCAAATAGCTTTCAGTTGGTTGAGTGCAGAAATTTATTAGAAAGACATTAAATAATATAAATAAAGTAAAAAATACGATGAACATAGTACCATCATTAAAATGAATATATTTTGATATCCTAAGCGGTATTGTCTAACTGTTACTTAGTGGAGTCAGATTAATTTCGGAGCATGAAAAATCAACAAAGCTTTTATAAGGTTCGATCTCCCGATTGCTATCCACTCATGCTTCGCAAATGCTTTATGAAGGTCCGTTACAAGTAATAAGAAAACCCTCTTTCAACTTAAATAAGAGCCTTTTTTATTCAAATTACTTTATTAAATTCACGTGAAACAATGTCTTAATTTCGTTATTTTGAAAAAAAAATTTTTTTTACAATAATTTCGTCACGTTTATTTGATATCAAGCACTCTATATTAAAAACAAATTTGCAGAAGTGTGTAAGAAAAAAAGACGATATTTAGAAAGCATAATGCATAAATTTTTATATCAATCATATCAATAAATTAATGGAAGTGGAATCGCGATAACAACCATATTTGCTTAGGGTTCATATGCAGCGTATACTAAATTAGAAATTGCAGTGCTATAAATAAAATTTAATTTAATATATTTTAACTTTTAAAATTTTTTTAATCCTAATGTCCACATATGAATCCATGTCCGGATTCTGAAAATACTAAGAATATGAGAAACTAAGATAAGATATGATATAAGGTAAAATATGGGATACTAAGTATATGATAAAACTATTTAATTTTTAGTAAAACTGCAAACTTAATTAAAATATTTCTTTCAAGGACTATATCACATAAAGTATATTTCGATAGAAGTTATTTTTAGTCTTATAAATTTTAGTTAATTTTCACAAACTTAGTTTCGCAGTTTAATTAATAAAACGGAATCTAAAATAAATAATGAAGCGAATACGAAGATTAAAATAAGAGATATGAAATTAGCATTACCACTGAAAATGCAATTGCAGAAATAAACTTATTTCATTGAACAAGATGGTGCACTAATTTGATTGGTTAAGAAATATTATTAGGTGATCTCCTGCCCCATATTATCTTTAAGGAAGTTTATAAATGCACGCTGATGCCTGCTCTCCTCGAAGATGATAGCAGTTTGATACCGCAAGTTCATCCCGTTAGACAAATTAAATTCAATAGCTACCATCAAATCAGTTGATCCGTTACATGTCTCTTGAAATATAACGGATGATTTATCTGTAACCTTGTTTGAAGTCTCACTCAGTACGTCTCGCCGATACCTTCAAAGTGAGGATTCAGAGGTAATGTATTCCGATTGTTAATTAACGAATCTTCCATCTTCCTCCATCGCGACGGTAGGGTGTAGCATTGGTAGGGAAGTTAGGTGGAAGGCGGCAAATGGTTTTGGGAAGTTCTGACTACTGAAATGATTGCTAAACGTCAATTCGAGTTATTGCCTTATTTACTGTGAGCAAGGAGATGAGAGCCGCCGAATCCTATATCCGTTTGCCATTGGCTAACTGTGCTTCGTCTAGTTCATGAATAGTAATTACGTTTAAGTAATGATGTGTTCATCAGGTGCAGGCAGCAAACAGTTTTGGCTTTCATGATTACAAGTTCCCTGATTCATATTTCAAAAATGGGATTATTCCATGGGTTGTGTGCTTATGAGAAATGGGGATGCTGTTTGCGTGGGAATAATGTATTGAGCTTCATGAGAAGGAGAAAGGAATTTTTAATGCTGTAGTAGTCCCTCACTCAGCCTTTATATTCCATATGGGATTTTAGTTTTATATTTTGCAACAAAGTTGTGACTATATCTGAGAAACATACAAGCTGTTGTACATGTCAGAATAAAAAATATCTCTTTTTTACTATGTTTACGTGAACACATAGTAGAACGTAGTAGCTTTGCTATGAATACTGTTGATGGGCTCATGTCACGTAAAATTTTTATTAATAATAACTCCCAGATATTTTTCTTTGGTAGCAACGAGAACAATTTCGTTAGATAAGATTAAATTTCTGTAATTGGTGTTTCTCTTTTTGATCTTGGAGAGGACAGGTAATTGCGATTTACTGGCATTAATTTTTACACACCAAGTCTTACACCAGTGCTCAATGAAGCTTTCATAATTTTGTAGTTTAAGGATGGCACGCTTGGCTTGAATAGACTTGATAGCAATGGCCGTGTAATCAGCATAACAGGCTAATAATGAATAATTTTCAAGGCCAGGGTGGGGAAAATCCGAGATATAATATAAATAGAGCAGTGGGGGACTTCCTTGGGGGACGCTAGATTTTATGCGTCCCAATCTCGAGATGACATTTCCATAAGCTACAACGAATGTGCTCTGCTTAAGAAAGGAATATGACCTGACAAACAATTACCAACACTTTTATAGCTTTCGGTTATGAATAAAATTGCGTCATCTGCCAGATTCACTTCTTTAGGAAGGGTGAGGATACTTTTGTCCAGATAGTGTATCTCTTCGTTGCGAAAGACTACGTGTGTGGGAAACGGAAAGCGACTTCTAGAAATTAAACACTTAGCATATGATCATGCATCCTACGATGAAAATCATTTCTTTCGGACTCCAGAAATTATTCCATTAATTGTGAAATACCCTGTATATAATCGTTAATACTTTATCCTTATCTTTTGTTGCATATAGTATGCTGGTAACCTATTTAGATTTTAAACGATGTCAAATAATACATAGCAAGACATTTATGTTTTTAGCGACCAAAATGCACTTGCAAGTTGAAAGAGGGCTTTGTTATCAGTTTGATTATTTTTAAAAGCTTTATGGTTTAATACTTCTAACAAACGAGGACCGTCTACAATTCTAACGATATTATTATAACCAGTAATGAGAGATTAAAATATTAGCGTAACTAATACGGCACCATGGGAATTATTATGCTCTTTATTTTCAAATTCTCGTATTCCGATTATAATTTCCGAAACTTAAATGGCTTGAATAATGACGTTTAACTTAAGCTTTAGCCTGCCCGGTTTCCGGACTCATAACAGCATGGCCCTACTCTTATGTGAATAACAGTGAATGTGATAGGGGTAACAAAGGAAATAGGAGTAGAAAATGTAGATGCTGATAATATAAATGAGCAAACTGTAAGAGAATCATGATGAAGAGCTTTCATTGGGAGATTTAAAACGACGAGCTGAACAATTATCAGTGATGACACTGATGAAAGTGGAGCTGACACTGTAACAGTAGTTAGAACAGCTATGGTGAAATAATTGCAAGAGATTATTGCTATTAAATATAATACATAAAAGGAGAGCCGAATTTAAATATTACGAGAAGAATTGTAAATATCCTATTGTCATATATTAGTTGAACCTATATCAATAACTGGCGTACAAAGTACTCAGTCGCTTTAATACGCTAGTTTTTGTCTATCTTATATATTATAATGTTATATTTATAGGTCTTGAATAGACATGATAAAAGCAAAAAAATTGTGATTAATGTTAGTTCTGTGTTATGATGATTCATGTCATCGAATTCATTGATAAAAACAACGAGGGGTGTGCTGCTGAGCTTTAAATCATTATCATCACTGCTAATATGCATTGGAAAATAAATAGTACATAAAATATTGTAAGCAAATTATCGAAGATGCAGAAAGTAGAAAATATGAGTTGCTTCCTACTTAATTTTGTATTCATAATTATTAATTTTTCTACTTTTCTATTAACTTTATTTTCTTATTGTTATTTCCTGTTCATAATTATTAGTCCAAAAGGTCTTTGTCCCTGAGGAACTATTGTTTTCGTTTTGCGAGCTATTGTTTTCGTTTCGTTTTTTTATTTTGCCTCGAACCAAATATTATCATCCTGTATTGTATTTGAAAAATTTAATTAAGTAATGAAGAATCTGCATAAATGTAGGTATGTTTCTCGCATTGTGATAAAACAACGGTACCTAGACACATCAATTTTGAATGACGTAATCCTACTGCGAATATGGGCATCTGGAAGCCCAAAGTTTAAATTTGGAATTTGTTTTATTACCGCTTTCATATTTTCTAAAACTTTAACAAATTTTTGATCAACAAACTCGAGGATTTCAAAGCGAGCAACTGCAACGTTGTACAGAAAAACACATTTTTATCTCCAGCGCGCGAGACTGCGTATCGAAAATTCTAAAGATGTGCTCATTTTAAAATCATTTTGCGATATTGCTGTTGAATTGAATTTTGTGGTTCAAGTGCGAAGACCATGATATTTAATGAATAAAGGTAGCACACAAAATGCTAAAAAGACGCCCCTTTTGGACGTAATTTAAAATCTGAGACCTTTTAGGTTTTCTTTTTTTTTTAATTTTGTTCTTGATTATTAATGTCCTGTTTTTATTATTTTTTGTTCTTAATTATTATTATTCTGATCTCATTATTAGTTTCTGTTCTTAATTATTAATATTCTGCTGTTATTATTATTTTATGTTCTTAATTATTAATATTCTGCTCTTATTATTATTTTATGTTCTTAGTTATTAGCTTCGGTTCTTAATTACAAGCTCCCTATTTAATTTTCTGTTTTTGATTCAAACCTACAATAAGTTGTTTTTGAATTAGAAAAGAAAATAATTTCCCAAAAAATAATAAAATTTATTACGAAATGGCAAAACATCAGTTCGTTTAAGGATAGAACCTATTGATACTGTTCTGTGTATTCTGTCTGTTTTCTGTAGACTTACGCATTTAATAGTCGAATAACGTTGCTGTGCGAATGCTCTATTCTCTTCAACTATAATAACAGTAAAAATTAATTATTTTGTGCACTTTTAAGACTCGATTAAGACTCAATATATGAAGCTCTAGAAGACTTTGACGCTAATTTGCATTCTGGCGGGGAATACCGTATGAAGAAGTTATAGTAAAAATCAAAATCATAATAGCTGAACATAAGAACCTTACAAGTGCACTGTTTAGAGAATTCCTATGCAGTTTTATGTATTGCACGATTGAATGCACGATGTTCGATAAGTTTATTTTCGTTAAGATATCTTTAGCTTTAGCAGCAATTTAAGCAGAATTTGTATATGAACCAAAAGAATCAACCGATGCGAAATCAATCCATA